>CAJVPJ010001295.1:0-10722 GCA_910592205.1 Paraglomus occultum | reverse complement strand
AACGTATGAAGAATTCTATATAAAAACACTTATTATGTTGTTAATAGTTACTTAAAGAAAAAGTCTAATTAATACATCCTTTCTACAGGTTTAGATCTGGCTTCTTGTGACATTTCCTGTTTCCCAGAATAAAAAGTTTCAGAATGTTAATCTTGCATGAGATGTTCAGGCAGTGTCTAATAGTATACCAAAGATGGGCAATTAATTTTATCTAACCCTCCGTATTTTCTAAATCTTTAATTCTTTAAAGATAAAACAAAGTGAATTTTCCTTTCCACTTCGTTCATTAATTCCTCACCTATTTGCTCACCTAATTATTGGCTCGGTGTGGTGGTCGTGACGGATAGGACAGTGGACTTGCCAGCCTTGGCCGGGAATTCAGGTCGGGTCCTCGGAAGTATCACACGGTTTTCAGAACTGATTTTTTTTGATTCTGCGAGTACTGTAGAGTCTTTGATAATTCTATTCTTGATAAATTATTAACAAGTAAATTCTTATCTCGAAATGATTATGTCTTTTAAATGAAAAGTAAGCTGGGACTATGGTATTCAGTGGATTGAGTTACTCTATGCCAACCTCCATATCTGAGGTTGGTAAGTTTAATTAATTGGATTACTCTCTCCCCATTCAAAAAGTTTATTTAAAAGTCAAAACTCAGTTAGTACAAGTTTAAGTTTTCTTAATTATTCAGCTGACATCAGTGTCAACACAGACACTATGTAAACAGTCCCAAGTCAGGTTTATTCTACAACCATACTACGTATTAATACAATATAATACTTGCGGCCCTCAAGAAACGGTCCGTCGCATATTACTATACGAAAGTCACAGGTCAACAGACAAAATACCAGGTCTAGTAGCAGCACGTTTTAACACATCAATCGGCTTTCCTCCCCTATCTAGCCGGTAAACGTCTTTTTTCCCTGATATATCTTGTAAATTTGATTACACTCCCGCTTTTGATTCCAAATTCTTGTATTCTTGCTCTGTCATTCAACAGTTTCTGGTTTTGAAACGTTAAACAATAAGAATTCCAAATATATTTCCTAATAGTGGAAAATATTTAAACAGGTAATAAAATCAATCAAATCTTTCTAATAAATCAATAGCATAGTCACCAGTTTCCTTACCAACTAATCACTCGCTTCCTTTTTTGAGGCTTTATTTCAATAATTTGGTCATGCGTCTGCTGATCTCCATTAACCTCTCTTTCAATCTTACTTGTAATCATACACTTCAAGTCATATACAGTAGCATTCTGGCGAACGATCAAAACTACAACAGTCCTGTATCAGTATATTAACTAGACCTGCCATGAATATTAGTTAGTTCATTATACTTTCAACATAATCTCACCTAAATCCTCCAACCCATTTCGCTCAATTGTGATTTCAAATGCTGTTCCAAGTTCAAGGGCAATAAGTGTGTCTACTTCCTGTATGGTTATATTTGGCGGCAAATCCGAGAGAAGTGGGTCTTCAAATAATTCTTGAAGGCGACGTTCAGCTTCAATCGGTTCATTTGCAGAAAGATTCTCTGTAGAGGCGTCTGCAGAAGCAGCGTCTAGTGACGGTAACAATGCAGGTGGTGGAGGTGATGCAGGTGGCGGCGGAGACGCAGATGAGGTTACGGAAGGTTGTAGAGGTAGAGTTGACATTGGTGAAATCCTGATCTTGATTGTCGCGAAGTCGGTTCCAATAAAGTGCTACGAATAAGACTCGATATTAATAAGTTTACCCGATGATTGAAAGATCTACTGATCTACCCACCAGTAAAGAAGGTGAAAACTATTAATCCGGTCAAGACAATTATAGCCAGTTAAGTGAGAAAGCAAGAAAATATATTTCCTTATGCAACTATGATACGATGAAAAAAAAAACGGCTTGGAAACGGACTGTCCGGGAGCCACAAAATTAGAAAAGAGCCAGGAACTTAACTGATAATAATAAACGGCGAATAGTCTTGGCATACGTACACTGGAACTGTTTGAGAAACCGAACAAACTACTGAATGAAAGTATGGATGAGATTGCGATTTCTACTCGTATGATTGTCGAAAAAGAAAACTGAGAAGAAAAAAAAGACAATAAGCTAAATTAACCATGTTCATGATTATTACTATTATTACTTGCATATTCAAAGTGCCTACAATGATGGAACCTTCACAGATGTGTAGTCCCTTTAGCCAATTGCAACAGCTTCTTTTCATTAAGGCTATGATTACTGATTTTTGACCTTCTCGATTAGTAGTAGTTATGGTGTGAGAATATTCAACATAGTGAGTAAAATCTCCCAATTCATAAACCAGTGCTAACTATTTGGATTACGTGTACAATATCAACATTGTCTTTGTGTCGATACAATTGCTATTTATTATTTTGCATAAAGATAATTGGAATACTATCTCTAAGCATGCTCGATTATTTACATGGATTTTATTAGTATACACACTATTCGCCATGATCACTATTATTACAAAATATTAACGGTTCACACATGACGGTTAAAAACTCTTCTCAACTTTTTATCAAGCGAAAAACCTTTACAAATTTATTTGGTTACTTACCGTGTTTTACAAGTTAAAATTAATTCATCTATCAATTCACTCCTCTCATTATCGTCGCTGTCATCACCATCGCTCGCTACTTCAATTGTCTTTAATGACTCGAACAAGTTCATTATTTCTGGCTCCATAAGCATCACGTGATACCCATAGGACATTTCTGGTCCAATGATCTGGAGAGTATGGATTTTAGCATTATTCTTGATAAAGTGTAGCAATAGCCCGTGGGTTACTTGTTCCTCGATTCTTCGCACGCGATAGTATTCGCGCAGAAAGGTTCTGGCATCAAACAGACTATCCTCGTCAGCATTATCCGTTCGATCCGTGTCACTATTCCCTTCAGCCAACTCAGTCACACTCAAACTGTCCAATCTCGCTCGAACTCCCTCCTTCTGGCACCAGCTCATGACCGACGCAATCATATTCGAAAACTCCAAGCTCTTTAAAAAAGACGCATAGGGAAACAAAGGAGTGTGCCTTTTGACTATGGGTACCTCTGGGTCAAGATTGTAGTCTTCTTCGTCGGTGAAAAAGCTCAGATACGCGTCTATGATTTTGTAATTGTTCTCTCTCGACGCGTAGTTGAAAGGCTGTGACCAAAGAAAAGGAATTGTGTAAAGACAGAGTTCACGCGTCGAAAGTGCACACGCATAGAGAGTTTTTTCGGGGTAGGGAAGAGTTGAGAGGTGAGTTATTATCAGGTATAAGAGTTCGGTGGGAAGACGGACCCGATGGCGTTGATGATCATTCTGTTTGCGGAGAAGTCGCGTTGATTCATGGGGAATGGACATGATGTCTGAAGGGTTGAGCGTTAACAATGGGCTAGTTTTTTTATAAGGGGGTTTAGTTGCAACCAATGCCGAATATAAATGCTTTAAAGTATCGAGTTAATTTATTTAATGTTTGTTGTTTTTTGCGTTAACTCTAATTACATTCCAATTTCCCACGAATGCAATCAGTCGCTGTACAAGGAATGTTGGTTGTTGGTTTACCGTACCCGCTGTTGTTATATAGAAGCAGGTGATTCACCATGTCTGCAATTTGTTAAAGAGCCAATAAGCAATGCAGTAATGGAATATTCACCAATTGCAAATAGAACATTATAGTAATAGATACAACTTTAACAATAACGCCATTTCAGATTCACGTTACGGTTAAGATTCACCTTATTGATGACGCAAATAGTATTAATTAGATCCATATATGGTATGGCTTATCTGACCGAGTAACCTTATTTGGTGTTACAGCCAGATGATAAAAATTACATTCTGGGAGTATTAAGCGTGGAAGTGACCATTTATAAGGAAGACTTGTTCAAATAAAGAGGAAGTTTCATAGGCAAAGGTTGTAAAATACGCGAACTAAATTTATCTCAGCAGTTTAACAATTTAAATAGTGCTATCATATTTACAGTATATTTAAATATAGGGTCTCATAATAAATCCCTTGTTTGGTTCTGGCCCTCAACCCACCCACCCCTTATCTATTCACGAGCATAAGCACCTGATATCGTTTATTCGCAAAAGTTTCACACAGGAGAAAACCGGGTGATCGTGCGTTTGATGGTCCGATAAAGATGAAACAATTTACATCTGATCTTGATCTACAAGAACAGTTCAATGTACTGGAAAAAAAAAAGACATTTGAATGATAAAATAGGAATAACCTGGGAAATACGATGAAATAAGAGACAATAATAGCTACTACTACTATTACTCGAACCGATTCAGTAAGTAGACGTTAGTATCATCAGCATCAGAAATCCCATACCATATATACTGAAAAGACCAAGTTTTTACACGAAATACGTAAACCTCAGCTCACTGACTGTAATGCTTCCATCCTCTAACCCATCCTTCCCAGTCAGTTCTTCACTCTCCTCGCTATACATCCCGTCGTATGTACCGCCAAGAATCAAAAGGAGGTAAATTCCCACGAGGATCTCGCATGATGAGAACATAATAAAGGAACGAGGGATGATCGACCCGTTGGGATCGATGGAGAAGATAAGACCAGAAAGGATAAAGATCGGTAAGTGAGTCGCGGTAAAGAAAAACGTTGCAAAAGTTATACAGATCGAGTATCTGTTTTTTAATAAAGAAACAAGTGAGATGTTAGATTAAAAAAATCTGATAAGAAATATAAATTTTATGGTAATAGTCACGTATATTGTATGCGTGTACTCGTGAACTGCCCGGATTAGATTCTTGCATCACCGACCTGAATCCAATAGCATGTCTTCGTATCTGTCTCCGCCAGATACTGAATATCATGGAGAATGACATGACTGAGGTTTGAATTTGGTAAAAAAAAAAAATTCAACACGTTAACGTCATTATTATATCAGAATTCTCATTTACGCGCGTTTTTAAACAACAGTGTATCATATGCTTTCAGGAACTAATTCGCCCAACCGTATATGGTCTTTATCACATGATAAGATGATGGTCAACTAACTAATCATTACTCACCTGAAAGGACTAAACCAGTAAATAAAGCCAAAGAGAACACACCATCAATTACATACGTAAACGTATTATTAACATAATGCGCTTGGCATACCCATCCTCTTGCTTGTATTCCCTCAGATTCATTTCTTCTCGTAAGGTCGTGATTATGATGCGTGTTTTCCTCTTGAGTTATTTGAGAATGCCACGAAAGGATATTTCCAATCAAGATCACACCTCCAAGTCCCCATATAGCGATAGCTGCATACTTAAAACTCTGTGATTCGAGAGAAGCTTTATTTTTCCGTATTGCGTTGAACGTGTAGAAAGACAAGAGGACAGGTAGTAGGATATATGGCGAAAGAAGGAACGAGAGAACCTGGGCTTGAATCACACATAGAGGCGAATGGGCCGGAAGGATTTTATCGGCAATATTTACAACGGTTGTATTTTTGTCAGCCGGCGAAAGTACAAACAAGTTAGTCCCATGTACGAGTGAGGTAGGCAGACAGAATATTGTTATTAGCAGTGAAGTAAGATAGATGTGAGATAATGTCCATTTTGTATTGAACGGTTTTGATCTGTATAGTTTATACAACGAGTAGCAGAGTAGCGGAATAGCCACTGCGGCGAATATGATATGTATTACAAGGAATGCTGAATATGCCGGCATAATTGATACGTGAGCAGGGTGGTTGCTGGTATGATCGAGGGTATCTTCGTTGTCGATTTAATATGAAAAAGCAGAGAAGGACAAGATGAAAGTGAAGGTTGATACGATCAATGAGTAAATGATTTTGCTTATGCGTGACTCGCTGTTAAATGAAATATATGTTACAAAGGATTGTTATGGTTATTTTACAATGATATGTAATATACAATTCTGATATCAACATTCAATGTTATACCAGTATCTGAAATCTGCTACCATGACGATTGACTATTGCCGCGCGTCAACAAAGAGAGAAGGAGGAAAAGAAAATTGGGGAGAGGGACCAAGGAAAGTAATGATGAAATTTGAATATTTATATTATTTTGCACATGCTGCCAATTTAAGTAAAATTTAAGAATGCTACGGACCCGGAAGAAAAAAAAAGGGAAAAACTATTTACTTCATGAGGTTAGTGAAAATCACCATTCGTAATTATAGGTGTATCAACATTATGAGACGTTTCATCTGTAGTTGATCAATTGCCATTGTAGGAATTTACTTCCGGTAGCAAATCGTTTATCCTTGAGACACCAAAAAACATACATTGACGAAACTTATTCGAGCATTGATAATCTTGTAGGGATTCATTCACAAATTTATTATCACATTCGGTGTTTCAATGTCGTTTGTTAATGTTTCCTAACTTGTCTTCCTGTTACCAAAGCTATGCAGTCGTATCCTTGTAATGACGCAAACTGGGACGTGTTAATCTATCTTGATGAATCTTCATTAAAAAATAGATTACAGCTTGGACTTTCTGCCATTTTTACACCGCTTGTCTCCGATCGGTCGGGGTTAAGAAATAAGTGAACAAGATAAAGACTTCTATGCAGGTCACACACGATCGAATCAGTCACACCATGCATAATTATAATGTTTAAGACGCCTTCAATACCAATGACAGTTCAGCAATTTGGTGTAATAAAGACAAATCTGTGTACGGGTAAGAGATTCTGCTTGATTGTGAAGACAGATGTATGATCAAAGTGTATTAGTGTGTCCGTCTGACGCCCTCACTCGATGTATCTCAAAAGCTAATAGTCAGCGAACATAGGATCGACTATTACAATAATCCGGTATTACAATGTGACTATATAATCTATTACCTTTATGATTCGTATACGTATTGTTTCATTATTATATAAAATTATTATATAAGACATATATTTGTTATGTCAGCTAACTAGTTATGTTTTGAATAATTTCTGTTGATTAACTATTTCGGTCTTTATTCTATCATGAGCCTCAATTTGAATTGTCAAGTTATTATCTTACCAATAACCAATCGATCACCTTGGTAAATGAGCGCAATTAAGTTTATAACCTGAATCTGAAACAAGACTCTGTTGTAAATATAGAATTGACTTATGTTACTTTCTGCCGTCAATGATTTTGCTCATCGCTAGTGATATTGTAGGTTGATGGATATTAATATCTATCATTTTTTGACTGTTACAATACAAAACTATTGAGATGCAAGCTTTTCTAGATTGGGATATCCTGTTTGTGCTATTACTATACATATGACTGTCGATCAAGGTTCAAAATTTCTAAGGGCATGCGGAGAATGTAAACCGCCAAGAACCTGCGAGATTGGTTGGACTAATAATACAGCCTTATTGTAAGTTCGAGGGTTTTTGCTATAATAGTCAACAATAACGGATATAAATACTGCTCGATATATCTTAATCTGTGCCTTAATAATCAGTAATTCCCGACACTTTATATACTAATCTAAATTAGTCCATTTGTATTAGTTATAACAAACACACCTTTCCCAAAATATACTGACATTCTTTATTTCACCTCTTGCAGATATGTTAAATTTAGCATGTAACATAGCCTTGGAAATAAAAGTGTTACACTGTTCATTTCTTGACATAAAAGTGTGGGTCTTAGAAATGGAGGTTGCAATGTCGGCGACAGCGTCAGGCAACTGCGATGCAAACGGAATTCCTTGTCATCAAATTAATAAACAAGTCACGCGATCAGTACTGGCATGTTAAGCCTAAAATCGATTGTAAAAATGAACTTGCAACCCGAATAAAGGTCGTTAGCAGGCATACAAATTTAGTGCTTATAGAACGAAGGGAGAATTGGTCAATAAAAAGAAGCGCTGCAAGTGGCCAACAGAAAGTTTGATTAGAACTTGTACTAATCCCCGAGTGAAATACGTTGTGTTTGTGTCTGATCGTTTTGCAACAAGGATTCTCACAGCATCTATTACTTGTTGAGCTTTGCTATAAATCTTTTCCAGAACTCTGAGTCTTTCACTCGAATGTAGCGACGCTTATATTTACCCCTTTTATTTACAGATGAAGTGTTCTCGTAATTGCCTAAATTCTCACTTTCATCATCAAAAAGTGAAAAATGAAGTAGCCGAAATTATACGGGAAGTATGATTTCGCGCTTGAAATATTATATGTCGCGCGAAATGTGATAATGGCTTTACATCAGTATGATAAACGGCATTCCAAAAATAACCCTTTTTCATCAACCGAAGTTCCCTGTCATCGGGTGATTGCTACTAATTTTTTTATTGGGGGGTATTATGGATCGGCTCTTACTGGATAACAACTATTCATTTCCTCTGTTTTAACATGATTTATTATCAATTATAGCAGAACACACGAATTAGTCCATTAATGCTACAAAAAATTCTACTGCCAACAATAATAATAACAGCATCTATTAAGTTATGTTTTATCGAGCAATCTTGCGTACACGTCTACGAATACATATATGCCCGGCAATCCTTTTGATCTTGTTAACTGTCTGAGTATATAATATATAATATATCTTTGGTACTCATCATTATGTGAAAATTTCTGCTGGAGTAACAGCACTTGCAATAACACTTCCAAGCAAGTTTTCCTCTTCTAAGAAGTGCGTAGGAAATACAACTAAATGTCCACGTATTTTTCTTAGTTTCTCGTTAACATCTTCAGCAGAAGCCTGCGTATTAGCAACATGCCCAACAGGAACGGTCTTAGGATCCGGAACAAATTGTCGACATTGTTCCAGTGTTCGAACTGCAATTACATAAACAAGCATGAATTAAAAGTATGCATTGAAAGTCATCGTGGTTTATGATTCGCAAAATTAACCACTAATTTTACCCAAACCCCTCTTGAGTAACACTCGATCACTCTGCGTAGCATTCAAATAACTCACCATTATCGTCAGGAATGCATCTGAACACAGCCCTATACGTTTCAGTATTGGTCCGTGCAGTCTCCAGCCAATAATTGTAGAACTTGTCCGATAATGGATCCATCACTATCAAATCCTCTTTTGTCGGATGCTTGGAATCTGGTGCATCCGGTGAATAATCGAACATATGCGACACACTCTCATCTTTACCATGAGCGAACGCCTCGATTTCTTCTCGGCTCATTGGAGGCAAACTACTCCGTTCCATCGTATTGTGGTGTTGTGGTGGAAGAAGCCCCAGATGTTCTTTGAAAAGCGTTACTCGCAAGGTATATGCAAATTTGGCGGCATCATACTCTTCACCGTTCATTCTTGATTTGACAGTCTTTGTGTCCTCGATAAGGATTGCAACCTCAGAGTCTCGGCTGCCTAACTGAGACCTATCATTTAAATTGGCTTGGGTAGCAAACAGAGCAGAAATTAATTACGGATGATCGTTGGGCAAGCGTATATATCTGGTATTAACACACTCACCTGATCCACAAATGACGTATTTATCATCTACAATCAATACTTTTGTATGCACATATAATTCTTCGGTAACATAAGCTTGCTTGAGATCGGTAGATAACATAGCGGTAGGGCGAACAGGCTCAGTTCCGCCCAACCCTTTTTCTATATGAGGGTCGTATTTCTCATCCGAGAATGAGTCCTTACGTTCATGACTATCATCATCTGCATAGTCCATCGCATATTGCGCAATCGAATCGGGGACATGAATCGTGCTTTCCGTTGAACCGAGTGTACTGTCTGCATCGCCATTCTCTGTTTTCTTACTATCGGTGTCCTTACTTATTTGGTTAACTCGATCGTAACTCCGGAGAGCAAAAAAGCTAATGTAATCTTCCGGGTTTATGCCTTCTGCAGCTATCTTCTCCAGCAAGGATTTACCTCCTCGGCATATTGACACGTATTGCCAGTGCATTACCATGCTGCACAGAGAAATGAAAAGTTAATCAAATAACCATGCAAAAGAACGAGAGGTTCAAACAAAGTGTTAATTACCGAATAGTTCCAGCATCATTTGAGTTTAAATCGGCTTCAAATGCTGGTAATAGAGGCATCACTACAATAACGCGAAATTTCTCATTTTTCTCGTGCGCTTCTTTGATACGTTCGAAAAGTAACTATATAAAATTGGTAAAGCATTAATTACTCAAAGAAATACGTTCGAGTCGTTTCAACGTCTTGGTAAACGCTATTGAATCTTACCGCGCCTATTCTATTCTTGACAACGCTGTTGGTGTCTTTTTCTGAAGAAGTTACTAATGACGAAAGATAGTTACTGTTAATGGTATTCTCGTCAAGTATTATAACGTAAGTTCCGACTGAAAAACTTACTAAAGAATTGGTTCTCGATATATATAAAATGTTTTGCATTTCGAATTAAATGACAATAAGCGTTATAAATAGAATTCTACAAAAGCCATTCAATTAGTAATTAAAGTCGTTTAATCCGGCTTGCTCTTCACAAAGTACTATCCAATACCTCAAGCTTGATCCCACTACTCCATGCAGAACTGCTCCTGAGCAACTGTACTCTACATGAGCCTTTAAACTTGGACTCATCACGTGTACTAACGTATTCGCCTTTTGGCACCAAGAAAGGTAAACTCTCACGACCGTATGCCTTGGAATCTTTAATAAAGTTCCATCTCTGCACAAAATGTCTGGCTACATCTCGAGCTGGTGGACCAACCTGAATGGTTATGTGAAGTAGGCAAAAGGAATTAGTTATGAAAAGAGGGTGGGGAGAAATTTTGTTAAAGGTCACAGGAAAATATACAG
>CAJVPJ010001294.1:0-10739 GCA_910592205.1 Paraglomus occultum | reverse complement strand
AATGTTATTTCTTTCTGGTCTATCAGACAGATTGAACGAGAGCGCTTTGTCAAAATGTCTGCAACAATACAATGCGCTTTTTGACAATACGCGTACATGGACTAATCTATCTTGTGAAAGCTCGTTAATACGAAAGTCATGTTATCATTTGATAAAAACTTTAACGGTTAAATGGCCAAGTAAGAAAGTTTTTTCTTTTTTGACTCATGCGGTTGATATTCGAACAAGGCTAACTAGCATATTATCCATAGTTATTATTGAAGAACGATTAGAATCATTGAGCACAACATATTTAAGCAAAGTCTTTAGTGATAAAGATACCAGTATTCATAGTGAACTCTGGGAATCTCTATTAATATTTACTAAAGGTATGAGTTATACAAAACCTATTTTCCCAATCTGTACACACTATGGTTGACGTGCAATATAACTTGCTTTGTTACCATATTTGTCATTCTTTATTTACCCAAGCGTTCCCGCAGAGTTGGATGATTGCCAGTAAGAAAAAGCCTATGCTGCCAAAACTTTACGCATTTCTTCGCGCTGGAGGTTATGGCTCCATTAGTGTCACCTATCCAAGCTTACTTGTTTTAGTGGACAGTCTTCCTTCGCAAGTAAATACAAACATGACAATGCTATAATTATATTCCGAGAAGTAGCCTATTAAGTCCTATGTATACTTCATCATAGATCATTGCTGCGAGACCTAAATTTTACGACGAGTTTTTTGGTGACTTTTGGAAGGGTTTGTCCGGCACGGTTATTGATCATACAAATTCTGGGACGTTTATAAGCGCTTATTGTGAGTGTCTTGTATATTTTATTGTAAAACTGAGGTGAGTAGGTTGTCATGATTGGTCTTCTCAGTCAGATAATGATATCGCACTGACAGTCAATATCTGTATAGCAAGACTTATAATGAAGCTGATATTCTGAAAACGTTAATAGAAGAAAAGTTTTTCGGGGTTGTTGAATTGTATCTTGTTGATAGTAAGGTACGCTGTTTACATAACTTAATTACGTATGATATTTAACACTTGTTGACTCTATCATTGTTGTAATAGTCTTCTGGCAAATTCCGGACGAATCAACTTTGTTCCGCTGTCGCTCAGTGACTCAGTCGCGCTATTTGGAGCACGAATTGAATCTAATTATAAGTTTTACGTGTTTTTTACCAGATGCAGCAACAACACTTTTTGGAAAAATAGAATATTTATTTAACGTTAACATCAACAGATCATCTTTGGACGGAAACAAAGAACTTGATTTCAGTGTCTACTTCAGTGAAGTCTGCCAAAGGTTGGCCGATCTGTTGTCTTGCATTAATACAAAAACTATCGAAGTCGGAAATGACAGAACTGATGCTCATTTAATAGTATGTTGTATATTTTATACTTATGATTTTTTATAAGTATCTGTTTGTCTAAGTATATTTGACTATTATAGGTGTACGATTTTGTCGAAAAGATATTTATTTTCGCGTTGTCCAAGTCAACGGAGACTAGTGGTACGTAAAGCGGTTTATTATAAAGATGCTAGATTATTTATAAATCAATGTTAATTCTCGATTATTATTAATGCGTATTAGAGAAACTACTCGGGCTTAGTTTGATTATTTCTAGATTGATTAAAAGCTTTCCTCAAGTGACATTCGAAAGGCAACTGACAAAAGACGTAACTATCAGACTTTTCTGTATCACCGTTCTCATTCACTATGTGGTATATTCATCCTTTTCTGTTTTCAGGCTATCGGTACTTTTATCAGTGATGATTTTCATAGACTTGTGATTAATGCACCGGAACCAGTCTTGGATCATTTATTCGACATTTTTTTGCTGTATTTGGCGCAGTGTGATGATAAGCTGTCATTACAGATATGGAATGCACTTGTAGATGTAATAATACAGTTGAACGACAGGACAAGGAAGTTGAATTGTTTCCTTCTTGCCATTGATAAGGTTCGTTGCGTCATGCTAAAATTATCTATATTTGACGTCAGTTCCGTTAATCAACATTAATATCAATCCGGTCTTTGATTTAAAACCGGCATGTCTCAATTTCCGACTCTAATATGATAATGCTTTTAGACCAACGGGATGAAATTAAGACAGACGCTATATAATGACAAACTAGCTGCATTCGTAATAAAAGTGTCCACCGAATTAGAAGATGGCGAGGATACACTCTTGGCCGAATATGAGCGTGTTATAATTTCTTCTCTAAAGTCTGATGGTAAGTTTACGGTTACGTTACAAACACATGACTATTTGAGAATACTAATACCCCATGCATTTATGCAAAGTGTGCATAATATCGAAGCAAACAAGACAAAGTATCCTGGATCGTGTATCAATGGTACTTGCCAATTCTTCGAAGATACACTATACGTCCGAGGATATTCCATCATCCATGAAATCGACTACTATATCCATTTTGCGCATTTGCAATGCGCTGTTGAACACAGACCAAAACTTTATCAAGTTTTTGTTTGAATTTAACTATGCGTCAATCATTGCATATATATATGAACTTTCCTTCATGAAAGCACATGGTCAATTGGATGAGGGATATGTGAATACGGTGGTTGACTTATCGAAATCCTCTTGGAAACTAGCTTGTCAGGCGTTGGAACAGAAAGAAATGTTAGGTGATATTATTTGTGAGAATGTATTTTTATCATTATTGGATATTCGATATGCATCTAGGTAATATTTAAAGACACTGTTGCAATGTTTTTGCAATTAGAAGGATTATATGATTACTTATCTGCGACACTCTACCACAGCCCCCTAGACTTTACGCACAGACTAACGACCTTGATCGCGGATTTGTTTGACAACGAACACTTCTACAAACAAAGATTTGTTGAAAAGCTTCTCATTAACAACCAGCAATGGCGAGATATTAGTCTCCCCTTCGTTTCACTGCCAGTTGATTCAACTCTGGCTATTCTTTATGATTCAATAGCAGTGACACCGACTACTGCTTCTGACCGCATGCCAATTAAGGCTATTCAATATGATATATACGGACTAAGTCTATATGGAAGGGTTGGACTGTTTATGATAGACATTATCAATAGTATTGGCGTCTCCGAATTCTTTTTTGGGCAAGATCTTAAAGAGACACATACAGCTACCAGTCGTCATTTTGTTGTACTAGAATTACTACTAATGCACATACTTTCAGATGTATATGGTGCTCATATTCAAAGTCCACATGTATGGGACGCAACCAGTGTTGAAAGGGGTAATTTTCATGGATTCAAAACCTTTTTAGAGGAGGTTAATTCAATAGCAACAGAATATGTCAATCGGCAAAATCAACACATGCAGTTTAGTATTAAGAATCTTATCGGACGGTTAATAACAGGCGAACATAATGAACCGGACGCTTCCGTGAACCTAAACACATTGCTTATAGAATCTACTAGTCGGTCGAAAGGAGAGAAAGGTCATTATTGGAACAGAGTATCGGAGAGACTATGTCAAATTATTTTAAAAGAATCAAACGTACAGACTATTGAAGCCGAAGAATTTATAGATGCATTAATGTCAGACGTGTGCAAAGGTAAGAATATAAGACTACAACTCCCTACTGTTTGGTTTATATATCGACTAAACTGAACGTTTCAAACGGACATTACATCTAGTCTCTGCCGATACGAAGATAGCCTTCATACTATCATTGAAATCCATTTTAAACCTATCTTCCAGGTTTAAAACCTTACAATGTGATATAGCAGGAAGATTAAACGAGATGGAAGCGGCGGACATATTTGATAATAACTCGGATGAGAGTAATGGTAACAATAAAAATGAATGCTCACATTTGTCATTTGTTTGCATTAATAAAATTATTCTTTTCTTCATTAGGTCATACACTCTTATCTCTTTTGGTAGCCACAACGAAGAAGTCCGATACATATTTCCTGCGACCAGATGACGCTCTAACTCTAATAAATACTTTTAGAAAATGGTATGAAAATTACGGGACCACGTCCCAATATATCAATGCACAGATCAGTATAGCTAGACTGCTATATTTGATAGTCGACACTGTACAAGAATCACCAGGGTTGCACTGGGAGTTTGTATTTACGCGTATTGAAAACTGGCTACAGGTAAAATTGTTTGCTCGATGATCCATACATTTGGTCATTTTGACTAAAATCTATTCGTCCGTATCAGAATGATGAGGATTTGGTTCTTCGGTATGAAGCCATTAATCTGTTTAACAGGTTAAGTGTATTAAGTGCCGCAGCGAGCAAATTTTCTGCCGATATTGAGGTATTTGTCGTAGACAAGTAAATTTGCGTGATGAAATATATACAATTTTTTATGCGATAATTCTTAATGTATTTCTATTTGTTTAGGATGAATCTGCAGCTCAATCAGAGATTACACTATCAGATGCATTGCATAAGCATCAACCGACGATAAGCAATTGCCTACTCAGTTATTTATTACAAGAACGTGGTATTTATCTGCTAACGTCACGACAATTATATTTTATAATGTGATGATTCGTCTACGCATTTCGATCCTTTGTTCAATAACATTGTACGTTTCTACAGCACATGCGAATACAATTTTCTCCAAGCAATATTCAGCATACCTCAATATTTTGAGTGAGGCATGTTATAATATACCAAGGAGCGTCATTAGAAAGAAATCAACAGAGGTATTATCAGTTTTGATAATAGTAACACGTTAAGACGAATATTAGTAATATGCCAGCAGTTAACTCGATTGCTAATTATACTAGTTATATGAGTTACTTGATATCTCACATGAAGTCGTGCAGAAATGTACTTATATGTTACTCCGAGACATAATCATTGAGGCTGTAGCAAGAAGGTCTGAGCAAATGGAAATCAATGAAATCGCCGGAGGTAAGCGAACGTCAATGTGCTCACATAAGAGTTTGCTCGTGATTAGTTGAGAATTCTTTCATTTAATAAATAATTTAATATCGTTTGCAGTCAATTCGAGGGTTCCAGTGGAAGCAAAGATCGACGAGGCATTGGTATCATTAATCAAGCAAGGGCATGAAAGTGATTTGATAAAAGTACTTAGCGGTAATCGCGAAATACTGGTAAATATTTCCGGGGGGGGTTCTACATGTGATAATAATACGTATATAATGCGAACGAAATATTAATCACTAGTTTCTTGTTTTAGTCGGTTCATCGCACATTTAGTTATTTGCTATCCGCACTGCTGCTCTTTGATCACTTCAGGAATGCCGTAAATATCTTATCATCCTTATAGTGTTGTTATGCCGTCTAATAGAATCGATCGATCTAATTATATATCATTTACCCAATAGACATACAAATATAAATCGCAGTTTATCACATTGTTGAAAGAATTAGATATATTATCAGGATTCCTACCATTTATATTCCAAGCACTAGGTCTTGTCTCTCCGTCAACACCTTACGATCTTTCCAAATGGGATGTTACCGAATTCTACGTCGAAGGTATCTGGTATTTGCATACAGTAACGCTATTCAACAGAAACATCTCTAATTGCAATACGTGTATATAAACTATACAGCCTTTGAAATCGACCTTTTCGAAGATCTTGGTTTCCCACTCCTCTCCGCTCATATCTACCACCTCTCTCTTGTTCACGTTCCATCACTCGTTCGCAATTGGTGGACCTATTGTAAAAAACGGCAACTCACGATCGCTGTCGATTCGTACACTGAAAAATACTTCAGTCCCATTATTATTAAACAACAGCTAGACAATCTCCAACGCGAAGACGTCAAATCTCAGCTACAAGATGATAAATTTTCAATAAGAATTTCCCGTGGGACCAATGAAGTCATTGCCGTGGTAAACGTTGATGAAAGCGTGACAGAACTGAGCTTACGCATGCCGGGAAGTTTTCCGTTGAAATTAGTTGAAGTGGGACGAGCTGAGAGGATGGGGATGGCAACGGTTAAGGACTTGGTCTGGGGTAGATTGCCAGTCGAGACTTTGGTTAATTCTCAGGTAATATAAAATATGGGAAGGATATGTCCAATCAGCTGTTTTCCACAAATTATTTTTACTAATTAAGCTCGGCATTCGCAGGATGGTAACTTGGAAGCCGCGTTGAGCATATTCAAACGCAATATCGAAAGTCATCTCGAAGGTATAGATGATTGTGTTGTTTGTTACAGTGTGGTATCGTATGTGGACAGAAGTCTTCCGAATAAGACTTGCTCTACTTGCAAGAATAAATTCCACGCGGCTTGTCTCTACAAGGTAAATATAGTTTACGTTTTCTCCAGGCTACTTACCTGCCTACACAAACTGACATGGTGTTTCCTTTTTAGTGGTTCCGGACGTCAAATTCAACAAGTTGTCCTCTATGTCGAAGACTGTTTTAAACGAAAAATGCTTTCAATTATTCGCATTATCATTGTTGGGATTAGAGAGATTATATGCTGGATTGAAGTATTCCTCGAACTAATTTACTGGCAGCAGGACTTTTGGAATTTAAGCTCAAATGTGATTGTCAGTCCATTTTTATATAATAAAAACTGATAGTCATTGCTAGTCACTGAATCGACGTAAACGAGTGGCGTTAATATTAACAGTACTAAAATCGTTCAGTAAGTAAAATAATTTGTATTGCACAAAAAACTAACGAGGCGCATGGGACTTGAACCCACAATCCCCAGATCCGAAGTCTGATGCCTTATCCATTAGGCCAACGCCCCCAAACCGTAATATAGTCTATATAGATTATTTTATATTATATTCTTCTGACGGACAGGTATGACTATGACTGTTATTGTCGTAGTAACTATTATTAACTATCGCCGTAACAAGGCGCCTGCGACATGCGTGTTCGTCAAATAACTCACTTTTGACACATTAATATGAGAAAAAGTTAAATGAAACGAATCGCCGTCGTTGCACTGTTTGTATATTTCTTACAACAGAAAGGTCTCAGCTCTGGACTTTCATGTCCCTCAAACAATTCGGGACAATGTCCATATATGATTACGGAAATTGCGACGAAACCGGGAGTAGTATCAGACGGCCATCTATATCCAAAAAGTAGGGATGTTTGTTATATGACAGAACATCTAACCAGTTTTTTATTTAATCGGCGTGTAACGTCATGACTAATATCGATCGCCAATTATGCTATTATTATCGATAATACAGAAATATAGTCTATTTAAACTCCTCCCCACCCGTTAATAATACAACAAAACTTTCTTATATCTCGAATATTTAAATAGGAAGCTTGTTATATAAACGTCTCTGCCACCAAATATCCTAACCAAACACTTATCATCGTCCACACGAATGTCTTGCCTTCCGGAACCACGCATCCTCCGCCATTTGAAGATCCAGGCTGATTAGTGGCTTTCGTTACGGTAGGGCTACCAAGAGTAACAGTCATCACACTCGCCGGCACCGTAGAACTGTAAATCGAAGTTTGTCCATTTGTGACAGTGGTAAACACTGTTGTTAACGGAGGTACAAGAGTCGATACAACAATTGTCATCCCCGAACTTATAAGCGTTTTCGTATCCGAGACCGTTTTGCTCGGAACATCTAATCGCACATCTGCAATCGCAGTGCTCATCATTCCGGTTGCTACCGTTCGATATAGCTCAACGAATTCAACGTTGTATGAATTACCGAACGATTCAGGCGGCAGTTGGTAACTGACTGTATTTGTCGTGTTGGTATTGCCCAGGCTATAGAGTGGAGCTGTGCTTGCGATCGTATAAGGAGCGGAGGTTCCAGAAAGTGGCTTGAGGAATATTGTGAGGTTTGTGATTTCATATGTATAGCCAAGCTCTCTGTATACAGAGTATTGAATTTGTAAAGTTCCTTCTCCAATTATTACTGGTGCCGACAAGTTGATGTCTACCAAGTCAGAGAAAGATGGGGTAAAGGTGAGAAGGAAGAGGAACAGGAATGTGAAGGACCAGTGTATAGACTTCATGGAATATTACTGGGGGAAACGGAAAGATGCAAGTACAAGAGTAGTCTAGTGTGAGAATACGTCGTATAGTGAGTGTGTTATTATCTTATATCCACTAGTTATGATACATGCACAGCTTAAGTAATTGCTGTCAAGAACTCATTGTAAAAGAATTAATGCTCGTATTTTTATTGAAGAGTACTAAATAGTAACTAATATTCAGTTCAACTGTAGCACTTGCCGATCATTCTTTTATACGTAGACACAAGGTTGATTGGCAATCAGTACAAACGTTACTGGCTTCAATATTATTAATAATTCAAAATTTTGGTGCGTGTGAAGTAAATTTTTCGCTTGGCTGTATCGCTGTTCGATCGAGTTTTTTGATTCATTGACCCAATAACCCCTATAATCAGATTAAGACCGACCAACCCATAATTCCACGTATAAATAGTAAGTACCAAAAGAAGATGAATCCAAACAAAGTAAATCGCGTAAGATTTGACGTAAAAATAGTAAAGCGTCCACTTATGGGAAATCCAAACGAAACGAAGTCCCGCCAAGGTGATGCATATTTTGCATAATAAAAATTCCTACTTATCAGATAGTACGCGCAGGAGGTTGTCCACATTCTCGCGATGATCGTCAAGTCATTACGCGATTGTAATGAATCACGTGATTATTATGAAAGCCAGCATTCTGAAAGAAGAGTTTACAACAGCATATTCGAGTAAGTTTATTCTCCGCATATTTGCTCGCACACAGAAAGAAAGACAATCTAACATATTTCGATCGATCAAAGAAATTATGCGACTTAAAACAGAAAAAGGCCTTGCATTGCAAGATGTGATATTCGAAGTATACAAAGACGTTGTAAAATACAAATTAAGTAAAAAAGCAAGGGTGTATCTATTGGAAAAACTCGCAGAGATAGAGTGAGTGAAAATCTAGTCTCGAGCGATAAAATGTTTGATTTTGGCTGGTATCATAGGAAGGCTCAACATGATTTTTTCTGTTCCAATTACAGATATCGACTTACCACAGGTGCATCAGAGAAAATCCAAGTCACTGCAATGCTTGGCGCTTTCAAAACAATGTTGGATTTGACCGGTGGCAACGTGGACGAAGTGATGGCAGATACAGATACTGGTATAGATAATATGATTGAATGATATTCCACATGTCTTATATTAATAAATTCATACTATATTATATTACGCTTGAATGTTGCGAGAAATTGTCTATCCATCACATGTAACGAAAGTACAGAAAGCAAAATCTTTCGAATAATCCATATAAGGCGGTTGCTGCTTTGGAAATATTCCCCTATCGTTACACGCCGACTCCATGTTTTGGATGCAGAGATACTATAAGGAACCGCAGGCACTATTATCTCGATGCCTAGTCACAGTAATGGAATCTCCATTCACAAGTATGGCAGAGTTACCCACCAGTCCGAGCAGGTGAAGCAAACTGTATGCTAGGGGACTTATATTGATTAGAAATGTGAAACGGGACAATTCTATGACATGCTTGATCAACCTTTTCAACATTACAAACCAAGTAATGCGATTTTGTCCCTAAGGATATGTTGAATGTCCTAAAGGGAGGCGCAGTCTTAGATAACCAATCATTATGTTACAACACATTCTACAATTCTGCTGTGCTGTTATTTTGCTTATTATCAACAGTGTTCCTGCGGATACATCATGGCGCATGACATTATTAACTTCACAATATAGTATAAAAATTGCCCTAGGCTTTTCAGTAACCAGGTAGTGGAAAGTCATAAAAAAACTAGAAGGAAAGCGCAAGGTAATCTCAGACTTGTCAAAAAACGAGGATAGCTGATCTGCGCATAATCGACTGTAGGGAGACCATGTTTTTAATGATAACCATAATTAATTCCTAAGATTTAGACAGTAAGTAAAAATAGCACAAAAGTAACAAGAACACAACAATAATTTTTTATCGCTATTACTATTATCCGGTTAATCACATGTAGATATGGTGCTTAACGATTATGATTGGAAACAACTTTATTTCCTTCCGAAGTAGAACGTCCCTCAAGAACAGCGCACTCGGGCTGTTTTCTTTTTCGAAGATCCACACAATTTTAATTATAATGTTCCTAGCCAATCAAAAATTGCCAACTCAGTCATGCTGCACATGAAACCAATGATAATACGCCAACACTACAATCATTGAATTTT
The DNA here is from genome assembly GCA_910592205.1 of Paraglomus occultum. NCBI lineage: Eukaryota > Fungi > Glomeromycota > Glomeromycetes > Paraglomerales > Paraglomeraceae > Paraglomus > Paraglomus occultum. The sequence continues at coordinate 582 of CAJVPJ010001294.1, read as the reverse complement.
TGACACGTTGTAAAGTGGGCAGGAATATTATATAAGGCCAAAGTTTTTCGTTGCCCAGCCAAACTGACTTTTTCTCGACAAACACGCAACTTCCCACTTTGCTAGACATTCGATACAATACGCGCTAAAGACAATTCCATACTCGAGTGGGGAATAATCTGAAAAAAAAAAAAAAACTCAAACTCCAACTACAACATATTACTTTTAAAGGAAAACAACAATAGAACCTAGTTATGCAATTAAAGTTCATCATGCTTCTCCAATGGTTCTTGCGGTGACCCGCTCTCCTGATACAATTTACTGGTGATGGGGTTCACAACAGCTTGTAACTCCTCTTTCTTCTCATCAAAGTCTTCTTTTGTCGCTGAATTAGAATGCTCCTCAAACCAGTCTAGTGTCTTTTTAATAGCATCTCTGATTGTCTGCTTATCTTCATCATTCAACTTCTTGCCAAGATCACCGTCATCAGCAGCAGAAGTTTTTAACGTGTACGCAAAGTTTTCCAAGGCATTACGAGCCTCAATACGTTCTTTCTGTATTCTATCTTCCTCAGCAAACTGTTCGGCTTCCTCGACCATACGT
>CAJVPJ010001293.1:0-10745 GCA_910592205.1 Paraglomus occultum | reverse complement strand
GGCCAAGTTTCTTTATTGATTCAGTTTAGTCACATTAATATTAATGTACTAGCTGTCTAAAAGCAGCTTTAGCGGTTCTCCGTAGTTGTCAATAAAGATCCTATAAAAACGAAATCACAGAAGATTATTATCGATATTCGTCAGATCTGACAGTAGTAGTAGTAGTAGTAGTAGATCCTTTTTTATAGAATATAATTGCTTCCTCTGATTTGCTTGCATTTAGAACGATAATACTCTGTTAAGTTTGCATATGTCCAGTCTTTGACTGCTGTTACATGATAAATGTCATAGGAGGTTCTGCAGTCATGGTTAACTTTTAATGTTTTATGTGAGAAACTCATAAAAGACCAAGATGTGTCAATGTCTAAGGAAAAATATCATTACTGTCTCTACAAAAAGCAGCAGCAGCAGCAGCAGCAGTAGTAGGTAGTAGTAGTAGTAAGTCTTCTCTCTCTAAAATTGACATTTTAAATTGGGAAAACTTTCTCTGTACTACACCCCTTTTATTGTTGTGATCAGTGAAAAAAGACCATAGGATGCCTTTTCTTTAATTAAAAGAAAGGCAAAATAACTATTTAAAAACATAATAATAAGTGCAATTTTTTCTCCTTGAGCTTTCTTTAGAATGCTTCTAATGGTGCTGTAATTCTTGGGTTCCATGGTGGATTTAATGTAAATGAGTTTCATATATTTTATTTTTATATATTAAAATTAATATTAATATAGAGGTAATCCTATATTAATCACATTATGGTTTATATATTATACTCCTCACATTCTAGTATGATAAAAATCAACAAGTTCATAATAATAACTTATGAATGAGCATCAAATTACTTTCAAAACATCATCAGTCACACTGGTCAGTTTTACAGCCACATCATGATCAGCCTCTACTGGTTATATCACATGATATCAGCCGTATGGCACCAATACTGACTGTGGCACTTAGTCAATTTGTGGCAAAATTTTCATGTGAACACGATCAGCGCAAAGTTTTTCGTTGGTCAAAATATTCGTTACGTCACAAAAACAAACACATGACTGCCTTTTTTTGTTGGTGCTACTGGGGTGGTTCGAGACACGTTTGACGCAGCTCCACGCTTTACGAGACGGACGAACATGAGTACCGCGCAAGATTTAAGCCGCGCGCAACCCCAACCTCCCTGCCCGAAGACAACGGCAGTGTGGGGAATAGAGGGAATGATAAGCATTTAGGTCAACTCCACTCCCACACGATAGTTCACAACACTGTTTCTGCATGTAATTAATACATTCAGGCAGCTTTTTATGTGAACATTTGTTTTCAGGATTCCATTAATTCCGCCTTTCTTCGTGAAAGTGCATTGTGTACCTCCTTCGTAGAGTGTTACTTTTTTTCCACCCTCGCTTAAATGAGGACCGTCATCCGGTTCATGGATGTGCATTTCACCCTTCATCTTGTGTTGAAGTGCATGCCCTTCTTCCACGCGTGAAGGGCACCCCACACTCACTGTGCCGGCAAAGCGAGTGTGGGCAATTGTTCTAGTGACAGGTCGTCGGGTGCACTCTTTTGACTCATTCCCTTTTTTTTTAATTATAGCGCTTCCGAGCATTTAGGTCAACTCCGCTCCCACACGGTAGTTCACAACACTGTTTCTGCACGTAATTAATACATTTTTTATGTGAACATTTGTTTTCAAGATTCCATTAATTCCGCCTTTCTTCGTGAAAGTGCATTGTGTACCTCCTTCGTGGAGTGTTACTTTTGTTTTTACCCTCGTTTAAATGAGGACCGCATCCGGTTCATGGATGTGCATTTCACCCTTCACTCTTGTGTTGAAGTGTATGCCCCCCTTCCACGCGTGAAGGACACCCCACACTCATTGTGCCGACGGAGCGAGTGTGGGCAATTGTCGTCCCTGTTCTAGTGACTGGTCGTCGGGTGCACTCTTTTGACTCATCCCCCCCCCCCCCTTTTTTTTTTTTAATTATAACGCTTCCGAGGTACCGATCGAGGCCCTGCTGCGGACGTGCCGAACAGTCCGTCCTTGTTACTGGGACGCTCGACGGAGTTCGGTACGAAGAGCTCGAGAAGTGGCTTCGTAGTATGACGGCGTTGCCGTTCGAACACATTATAAAGAAACAAGTAAACAGGTCAGTGCTTGATGTAGCTCGTTATCATCGAATTTCTTAGCATCTGACCAATTGTTTCTGTTACGGCCATGTTCATTTTCTTTCCCGTGTAGCCGCAGGCAATTTTTTTTTTGCTCACAAGGGACACGCCTACGACGGGCCCGCTGGCGGCGCGGTGAGGTTTTCCGAGGCGACGTATTTTATATGTACATATGATATTGTCTTACGGATATAAAAACTTTATTACGGTAATCATTTTTTATCTAATCTGTGTCTTAATATGTAGATATAGTTTTATTGTATCTTGTCAATTCATTGAATATTTTTTAAAAAATATTATTATGTGCTACAACGAATCAGTTTACAACAAAAAAAACTGTCTCGCGCTATACCGAAAGAATGTAAAAGAAACACATCGTTTATGACAATGAAATGAAATAAATTCACCGGGTAGGCCCAACATGATTCAATACGGTAGACTTTATCAATCATTCATTATTTTCTTGGATTTAATGAGGAAAATTAACTTATGGGAGGAAAGGTGCTAATCTCAAGGATTGCATGTTACTTGTTCTCTCAGTATACGTACAATATAAAAATACGATGTCCCAATCTTATCTATTAAATGTGTAAGCTGACAATGACCAAAGCAAAGGAATCGTGAAGTTCCGACCAGAAAATTAGCCGAGCGTGAAAGTCGTGCTTTGTCACATGCACATAAGCTGGTTGCATGCTTTATCTTGAATTCCGGATGTTTGATTGTGGCATATTCAATTCGCTTTCCATATCCCGTTAGTCTAATGTAATCAATTTGAACCTTATACGTTATTATTTTTAACACATCTGTTACCAGAATTGTCACGGAAATAGAAGATCTTGAAAATAACGTCAAACTTTATCATCTAAGCTTTCTACGGATAAAAGTTTTCTAGCCCTTATTTTTAATAACCCAAAATCGATTGTTTATTAGTTTATTATCGTACCAAGTAAATCACTGTTTTGCTATTACACCATGTAGACCATTTCTTTCTATTATCCTCTGAATAAATAATTAGTAAGGCTTGATAAAGTCACTTACTAACTAATCGTGCCGTCAAAACCCAGTAACTTCTTACATGTCTCTCGCTATGACTATAAAATATCCCTGTTCTTATTTTCTGAAAAGCATTTAAACTTACTTGGGATCTACGGTGAGAAACCAAAACAATACAACGTGGTAAATTTTTATTTGCCGATCTTGACCTGCTGAATATGTACTTTTGCACTTGAAATGGTAACAGAATAACTCTCTCGCATATTTTAATTAATATACTCACATTCTCAGCTGATTGTCCGTGCGACACCATTGGTCCCCCCGCATTTATTATCCCGGTCTCAACCCTTTATTCTCTACAGCAACCGAAAAGATGCCAACTCCTGCCACACAAAAATCGAACGCCAAGTCAGAAGAGTCAAACAAAAAACATGGCTCCAGGGCTCCTCCAAAACCAAACGACAAAGCTTTTAAAGTTGCTCTTGAGGAAAATAGAGCAAAGATTGACAAGTTACAAGAGCAACTGGTGAGTTTTATTCTGGTCCTGGCCAGAGCGGGCGCTTGAAACCTGATCCCTGAGCATATTGAGCTCTGTCCAGAGTTAAATGAGTACTCGCATGCCTCACAAGAAGTAGCATACATCTTCGCTATGTGTTAGACTAAATCATCAGAGGAGAAAAAATGCGCTTTTCTTTCCTCCTTTCCCCAACAGAGACCGTCTTTTTAGGACATAACTAAGCCTAACGAAATATTTTAAACCCTATAATTTTGTTGACCGTTTGATAGGATAAAGTAAACGAAAAAATTAATAATGAAATGAATAACGATCCAATTGGTCGAAAACGCGATGAGCTTAAAAAGCAACTGGATGAGATTCGCGAGAAGCAAGCGCTTCATAAGCAGGCGAGAAGTTCCACCTTCGAGAAAATCAAGGTTTTGAACGATGCTCTGAATAAAAAGGTATTGAAATCGACGTTTGGGCTTGTATCATTTGGTGGTATGGATTTCTCCCCCCTTCTTCTCATCAAGTATATTTGTATAATATTCGCAGAAGCGTGATGTCAAAGTCGGCAAGGATAAGATGCAGTTCAGGACGGTCAAAGACATTGATATTCATATCCAGTAAGATTACAGTGTTTTGTCGCTGCTTGGCAAGCGAATTCCTTCCTCGCTTTCATTCGTTTTGGCTCATCTACTGTCATTCTTACTTTAAAAAAAAAAAAGGAACCTAGAGAGACAAGTCGAATCTGGCGAATTGAAGATTATAGAAGAAAAGCGAATCATATCTGAAATATCCAATCTCAAGAAAGCCAAAAAGACCGTTGAACAGTTTGAAATTCAACAAACCTCCATCGACGCGGATCAAAAAGCCATTGACGATATCAAGAAGACGCTACAAGATACCGATTCGAGGCAGCTCAGTGCAGAGTACGACAAGATAAAAGCAGAACTTGATCTTCTCTACAAAAATCAATCAGAGCAACATGAAAAACGTCAAAAGTTGTTTGACGAAAGAAAAAGGCTCAAGAGCCAGAGAGATGCAGAGTACGAAAGAAAAAATGCCTTGTATGATAATTACAACAAGGCCAAGCAGCAATACTATGAATGGTTTGATGAAAAGAAGGCAGAAGATGAAGCAGCCCAATTGGCCTCAAAAGCCCAGCAGCTGCGTGAAGAAGCGGCTCTTCCAGCTTTCGAAGCAGAAATATTGATATGTAATAATCTTATCAACTTCTTCCAGACCAGCTATGGGATAAACAAAACGGCTGTTGAGCCCGCTTCTGTAACTTTTCCTGCTACTTTAAACATTCGTGCTGTTGACACAACTGCCAATGTACCAGAGGGTGTCATGCTGGTGAAAAAAGAAGATAGAGACGACGATTACTTTGTCGGAAACAAAGAAACCAAGAAAAAGAGAAACAAACACGAAAAGAAGAATCAAAAAAATAATTCGTGCCAACTCGATATTAGCATTATGGATCAATTATACCAAGTCGATGTCGCTGTTCCTACAAGTGTGAATGATATAGAGAAAACTGTCGAAGCTTTAATTGCCAAGAAGCAATACTATATAGACAACCAAGAGAGAATCACTGAGGAAAACATCGAAAAGGTTGAAGCTAAAATTGCTGCAATGAAAACTGATCAGCCTGAAAATGGAAAAAAGACGAATGTTGAAGGGGGTGATATCAAAAAGTCGGCTAAAGTAGTCACTCCTGAGGCTTCTGCTGCCACAGAGACTAAGGAGGAAGTCAAATGAAAATTTGGTCATTCCCCTGCGCCTCGCAATCTTTGCTTGCTGTTAAGTGAAAACACGCTTCATATAGGATATCCAATGAACTATCGTTCAATATTTTCATATACTTATTTAATTACTTATAGAACTCGGTTTTTTGTATCTTTTTTTGATGATGAGAAAAAAAACAATTTTAATACAAACTTGAAATATTTATTCAAGATAGGCGCGAGATAATCATCGTGAAAATAGAAAAATGAATAAAAACCAATAATTTGCGATATCGAATAGTGTTTGATGAGTTCTGCATGCAAACTCGAGAACAAAAGAGATATAACACATAATTCTCGATCAGCCTGTATATATATATACGTTTATTGATTTGTCAAACTATATTGTCTTTAAAGTCGCTCTTCCCGATCAAACATCCATTGGACAGCTTCAAAGACATGCTGAGCGACATAGTCCGCCGGAAACTTTAAGTCATTGTCCTTTCCCTGAAATACACCCGTACGTACAAGAATCGAAGTCCAATTGTGGGCATTGGCACCAGCGATATCTGATTGCGAAACAAAAACGATTAATATATGGGTGACCGGTGAGAGTGGGAATTATTCAAATACAAGCGTTTATGCGCTAAAAGGCACTAACCCGCTGCAGGATTATCGCCGACTGCTATTCTCGTTTGTCGTGAGAAAGAAGCAGATCACGTTTTAGTATCTAGACAAGTTTGTGGCAGCAAATAGACGAATCGAGACAAGTTGATCGAGGATTACCATAAATATGTTTCATGCTTCTCTGGTCTGCATCCTTGAATAATTTGGCAGCTTGGTTTTCAAGACAAGTTTCTGCATATCGATATGTAGGAGTCTCTGGCTTACCAAAGAGTTCATACTTTAATGTCTTCCCCGTAGTCTCCTGTAAATGTCGGTTTCATAAACGGGACGAAAAAGAGGTTAATGATTACTTGTCAATTAATTCTTTTTAATATAAACTCGACAAATTTACTATATGAAAACCTTATCCGCTGTCGATCGCTCTTTGACAACACTTTACCCGAAACATTGTTTCTAGTAGCATTTTAAAGCAACCTTGGGCAACCCGAGGTGTTAAGAAATCGTTGGACCAGATCTTTTGGTGCATTCACGCTACGGGTCAATTAAACAATAACAAACAAGTACACGAAAGGATGGGTTGAATGACTTTCTAATTAGTAGTAATGCTTACGAAATCGGGATTGGTGAAGTAAAGAGGCATTTGATGAGATGCCAATTCGGTATCATCGGCAATTGTTCCAATATATCCATCTTTAGAACGTAATACATCCAACATAATTTGCAAGTCTCGACCCCCTTTGCAATACGATAAATAGTTGAATCAAAAGTCATAAAAAACAAATAATCCCAACAAATATATACATACAATCCCGAGAATCGTTGAACATCATAATCGCCTCAATTGGTTCACGCGAAAAGTCCACCTCCTAATAACGAACAAGGCCAATGATATTTTAGTAGACGTTTTCATGTTTGTAACAAAACACATAGAAAATCAGATTCCCTCTGACTTTGGCTTCTCGCAAATGTTCGTCATTCAATTTGGAAAAAGGCCAAATACTTGGATTCCATGCAAATATATCGGTTGGTGTGACAACATTTTTAAAGCCATATCTAAGATACGAAGAAAAAGACGCGTAAAATGATAAAACAGAGTAAGCAACACATGGCATACTAGACCGAAAACCATTTTCTTCCGCTTGGGTAAATTGCTTACTCTATAGCGACTTGTCTGCATAATTGACCGACACCACCTACAACCAAGATCTGAGCGTCGCGATATCTTGACACCAGCGAGCGCACAGGAGAATGTGATAATACGATTTGAGATGAAGAGATCTTTTTTTTTAAAAGGAGAAGAAAGAAAAAGTCAGTGACAAGTATAAATTCATCGAAAGAAGAACTGGTTAATGTGATAAACGGTAATAGTTTTAATTGAGCAGTTAATATTCACCGGAACTTCAAAGAGACGCGATAGTTGATGAGCCTTGGCCGATTCAGACACACCACCGCCATTTGTCAGCAAGATAAAGGGAATCTTTCTTCAATGCGAGATGAGGGTTTGGGGAGAGGAACAGTTAACATTAAAATTCAAATTTCAACGAGAGTAAGCAAGCTTTTTGGTTGTATGATATATTATATACATACTTTCCCAACGCGTTATCACCATTCAAGAAACGCAGAGCTTGCTTAGTCTCTGGTATAACATGATTACCCTAGAGTAAAAAAGCTAAAACCGGTTAAGCAAGTTTGTATTTGGGCCAGTCGGGACCGAGAGCTAAAAATTTGGGAATGCTAACAGTATGAGGACAAAAAAACCTTGATTAAGACACCGTCTATGTCTAGGCATATTCCATACGGACGCGCCTGAGTGCTGTATTGACGACCAACCGTCAATTTCCTGAGGAAAGTATTCTTGCAACAAACTCTTCTAAAGAGCATGGTGCAAGAAAATTCAGGAACAAAAAGTAAGCTGATGATCAATCAGGCCAACAAATGAGTAGATGTTGCATGAATTCTATTTCTGTGCACTTTTCGGATGTGATTGTGGGGTAACTTTCGTTTCACTGCATACAACAATACCAGAAAAAAAGTGAACGTAAAGATAACGCCACGGGGATTTTTTTTTGTTTCGGGTTGGGGGAGATTTCGGATCTAGCTTATCTATGACATCTTTGACATCGCACTTGAGCATATCGATCGATATGCAGCAGGATAGTTTTAAATTCCTGGTATTTTTTCATACAAGCAAAATGTCACAATACAAAATGTTGGTTATGATACGAATTAATTTGGCAACTTAAACTGCAGCATGCAGGCATTGAAGAAACACGTGACAATATGACATTGACACAATAAAACATTTATTTGTCTAGCTTTTTGTAATAGTTAATAATACAACATGTCAATTATCGCCCCCAACTAAATACACATAGTCCAAATGTACAATACACGAATCGGTTATTATGTAACTCCGACTCCAAATCCGGTGCGTGGTCTATGAGCCTCAGATGCAGAAGACTTGGGAATAGGAATTGCCAGCGACCTTTTCGAGGCTCCACCTGAATCAAAGGACCCTTGTGGTGGAGACTTTGATCTTGCTCGATGTTGTTGATACGATTTTTGCCTTTGGTTTTGTGCGGAATAAGAATTGTTGCCGTTGCTACTACTACTGCTGACGCTATTGTTGTTACTATTGTCGTTGGTGTTATTATAATGATGATTGTAACTAGGATCTTCAAGACTAGAACGACCGCTGCTGTGGTTTTCCTCGTAAGAAATATTATTTGGCATGGTACAAATATGCGGAATGAATTTGCGATAATGTGATATCTGTTGACTCGACGTTGATATCAACGTCAAAATGAGGTATTTCAGATTAGGCAGAGTATGTCGAAGGTCCATAACAAGCAGTCCTTGAGAATTCATTAACTGTAATAAAAATAGTCAAGTTGAATACATAAACCATTAAAAGACATTTCAACAATTAGCGTTTCAAATACCTGCTCAATATTCTTGTTTAGCAGGAAAACACCGTACTCAAATCGATAACGATCGACCCCTCTGGCAAATAACGGAAACCTATTTAAATAAAAAATTATCAAATCCGATAATTAGAAAACATGACAAGAACTTTTTCGTGGCAAAAAGAAAACCATCGAACAACTGGACAAAAACTGTTATCGAGATGAGTTGGAAAAAATTTTTTTTTCAAGTATATTTACAGGGCTCCAAGTTGATTGTTGTCAACAAGACGTATCTCTCCACCCTCATAGAAATCAACGTAGAGCCAATCTACTAGATACAGTAGAGGAGCAACCACCGCCATATGTCCACTGACGTAACCCCTGAGGTGATTAATTATACACGAGGATATAAATATATTTGAAACTTTTTTTCTCCCCTCGAGTAGTTCAATCAACCTGGAGCGACTGTTCCATGTGTTAACTTACTGTCTGGGGGCCGGTATTGACGATGAAATTGGATCTCTTATGGATGACCGAGAAGACATGGGCGTTATCGGGAAACGCAGAGGAATTTCGAGATAATATGCAATCATACGGACAAGATGACATGTAAAACCGAGCGCTGTGGCTATGCGCTCATCATCAAATCCGTGAAATGCAGAATTGGGAAGCGAAAGATCTCTTATAGTGAACATGAGTGTCCCTGGTTCCGCCTAAATGAAAGAGAAATTAAAAATCGAGTGTTTCAGTATTGTAAAAGACTATTCCAAGTAATCGTTCTATATATAACAAAAACTCGATAATAACTTGTAAAACATCCATGACAAGCTTTACGCAGGCTGTGCGTTAATACTCACCGGCTCGATTGGATATATGCTGAGCAGATCAGCAATCAGCTCCCTCTGACGATCACAAAGTCTCGACGAAGTAGCTGATAAGGCCTCGCTAAGAACATGGACCTTGTTCAATACGACCATCTGAAAGAAAGATTCACTAAATTTCAAAAACTAACCGCAGACTAAGCAAACAAACCGATCTCGTTCCAATTTTCTTAAGCTTTCCTCCAAATATTCATTTCCAGTATGATATCTTCTTCTCGCCTCTTCCATGGCAGCCGCGCGGGCTCGTAGCTTCTCACGAAGTTCTTCTATACGTCTGTGGTCTGTGTTGTGTGTTTTTGTTTTTTTTTGAATCGAACAAACAGCGTCAATAAAAAACGGACAAGGAGAGAGCGAGGGAGAGGGGATTTATAAAGAAACAAATGATGATAATAAACCTTGTTCTAATTCTTTCGTTTCCTTTTCAATTTGCTTTTCATATCTGCTCAGCCGTAAAGCGGCAGTGCTTCTTTCACGTTGCTAAAGGAAATCCCATCATTAGACTGATTTACTCTTTGGAATATATAATGGTATAAAGACGGCAGAAACGTACCATAGCGAGTTTATGCTCCTCACAGTTTAAAACCTGTTCAATATTCTCCATCACTTCGTCGCGCGACTTCTGCATATCTCTTAGGCACTTTTCTAATTCGTTCAACCTATACATATATAAAATACTATCAATTAAATATCCTGAGAATATGACTGAAACTAGCTCTTTCTCTTCCTTACCTCAAGAGAGAGTCGAACGTATATGACCGCTTGGCCTGAATCATATGTGTGACCTTCTTAGTTAGGCGTAAGAAGAAACGTAGTAAACGGGATATATAATTCATTCAGTGACAAACCCTGGATGGTTTAAGCTCCTGTCGCGTCCGTTCCGACTCCATATGCGTGTGAACATGGAGTAAATAGTTTTCTTCAACACTATTGATACCTTTCTCTAAAAACCGCTAGGCA
>CAJVPJ010001292.1:0-10752 GCA_910592205.1 Paraglomus occultum | reverse complement strand
AAAAGGAACTGTGTCAGAAGAAAGAGAATAACCCACATTTAAAACATATTGAAATAGCGAACGAGTATGGCATTGGAAAATCTACTGTTAGTGAAATTTTGAAAGCAAAAGACAGGTGGTTGGACGATGCACTTTTACAATTACGTTAGTTTTGCATAAAAATTTGTGTACATAATAAATAAAATAAACGAATTTTATTGGATATTTAAACCGATTAAATCACGTGAACAATTCGGAATAACGAAGATTTCAGATTAACGAAAGAAATTCTGCGGAACGGATGACTTCGTTAAAGTGAATGTCACTGCGTAATTTGAATGTGCGTTTGATTATTAGCTATTGACGCATTAACAATAAATATTAAGACTACATTTCTTTCCAAGTGCATTCGTCACTCCTCGAAATTTACTGACTATGACGCAAAGGTTTGTTTTTACGAAAACAAAAATTATACCACATACAGTACTTATGTTATGAAAATACATACTTCTGTGGATTACAGTAACTAATTCAAATTTACAATGTTTTCCCCGAAATATACACACAAAAATTTATGGCAAACTCACGTAGAGTGAACTTCATATAATAATAAAGGTTTTACTAGTAGTGACCAATTCTCTTGCTTATGCGCCATTGACTACTAATTTACAAAGAAAAAAAACAAATTAATATTAGTATTTAATTAAAAAGCACGTTCTTTAGTATTCATATCAGGCGAACTGAGATATCCTTTGGTGAGTTTTTCAATATTAATATATCAATATGTTAATGTGTACTGTAGAAGGTAACCAATCGAATATTGAGATCCGTCTAATAAGCTGACACTTCATTTTTAATAATTACATTCCAGAGTCACGTATTAGTGTTTATTCATTATAATTGGCTTGTTTAAAATAGGTTTCCGCAGTCAACGTTCTTTATTTCATGGTTATTTTTGGTGTGCCGCATTCTCTTGGTGTCACATGATTGTGTGATATAAATTTAAAATATGGAACACAGTGAATGGTTTACGTCATGATTGTTAATATTGTAAAGGCATCCCGAAGTCCACGTAATATTGGAATATAATGATTACGCAACTGCGGTTCGTCAAGACTTATAACGCCAAGTCGCACGTATACTTCTCTTTGGCGAAGCCTTTTCTGTTCCTTGACTATACAAGTTCTTATAACTAGTACTTGCCAATTACATTCATCTCTCCTTTTTTTTATCTTGTAATATATTCGTTTTATACTCCCTTTATTATATCCGAGCCTCTCACAGCCATGTCAACTGTTAGTAATAGAATAGTTCTCAAAGCGTCTTTGCAAACGGGAAACGGAACTGTCTCCCGACGTATACCAGTCAGATATACGCCAGACCTTACTTTCGACGAGGTCTACTCGTTGGTATGTATATAATGTAAACATGTCTGATTCAGAGACTGTTCCTACATGCTTGGGAAGCAACACCTACCTAACCGTGACCATTTGTTCTTATACTGAAGTTGTCACAAGTGTATGAAATCGAACACTTTGCCATATATCATACTGATGAGAACGACCACAGGATACATATTAAGAGCGACGGAGAATTACGAGACGTTATCGCCCGTTTGAAGGAAACAAATGGCGCAGAAAATAAATTAGTCATAAAACTTCAGTTGGAAAAAATATTGAAAACGGAACCAGTTAGCTCAGTTGCTAATAATACGCCCGGTACCTATTTTATTCCATCATTTCTTTCGCTCCTTACATACGAAATCGATCACTGTGGTTTTATCTGACTATAATACTAATTTTTCAGTAGACCCGGTACTTACGCCTGACTCGTATTCCAACCCGTTTGACGATACAGCCTCAAATTTTGATTGTGATGTAGACGGTGATAATCCGATTGAACGTGCAATAAATAATGTCATGAAGAACGTTCAAGACATCTTTCAGAATATCGTTCAGCCGGCTCGTGAGTTTTCTGACAACTCAACGTCAGAACATCAACAAGCAGATGACGCCACTGCCTCTTCAGAATCTGAATTCCCACAGAATTCGTCTACATCCTCAATACCATCTTCTTCATCGAAAACAGAGACGCAGGAAGTCGCTCAACCCCCTCCATATTTCTCGGTACCTTTTCGAATGTCACGACCTCCTCGGTATTCTGTGACAGTAGCCGTTCATCATGGTGTTAAATGTGATGTGTGCAACGAGACGATTCGCGGTATGCGTTGGAAGTGTAAAAATTGCCGAGACTATGACTTGTGTCAACAATGTAAATCAAACCCACCAAGCGTGGGTTTTCATCCGGCTACCCACGAGTTCCAATCTATCCCATATCCTCTCCATAATAAGAAGCGAACAACAAAAAATGTCAATATGCACTCGGCTATTTGTGATTTCTGTGAATCGGTTATCCTCGGAACAAGGCACAAATGTATAAATTGTCCTGATTTTGACTTGTGCAGTAATTGTATTGGTGAGTAGCCTACGCGTCGTAATTTGACGATTTGATGCTGTGTTGTAGATGATAAGAATCGTTAGTAACGCCAATTATTATTTCGAATAGCACTTGCTTCAACACAGCACCCGAACCACACCTTTATGCAAATTCAACGGCCTGGTGAGCCAGAAATAAAAATCTTAGGTAATTTCACCTTCACAATTTTGTTTACCGTTATTTGCGTTGATCTGTAAATCTATTGCTTATTTTTCTCCTGCATAAAATTTTTGTCTTCATAGATTCTGCACATCACCCGGGAATCAAGTGCGATCACTGCAATAAACAGATCACAGGATTGAGATACAAGGTTGGGCGTTTTTCGATATACACTTTAAATTAATGCATGATGCCAATCATCTGTCTATTTAAACTGCAGTGCGGTAATTGCTCCGATTTTGACCTCTGCGGAAACTGTGAAGCCTCTCCTTTAAATAAGCATGATGAAACTCATGTATTCCTTAAAATACGACGACCTACACCAAACCCCATCATATCGCATGAGCCCTTGTTACCAAACCTCTACGCAGTTCAAGAACCAATATCTCACAAAGGACGTTACCCCCGCTGTTATTACCAAAAATCTTCGTTCTCTTGTAACGTCTCTCTAGCGTCTTCTCAGATAAATCAACCAGCAGCGAATCTGACAAACAAGAATGAGCCAGTTCTACCTAATTCGACAGCATCATCTGTCAAAAGGTTAGTAATAATCCTAGATGATGATGATTACACTTGTCCTAGCGAATAATATTCTGATATTTGATCTTACTTTTAGCGGATCCAGCACGAGTAAAGCACCGATAGCCTTGTATAACACTAAGGAAACGCATTACAATCCAATCGAACCATTATGGAAAGCAAGTGTCCCAGGGTCGTCGGGCTCGGATAACCAATCCAGTGAGCAAGAAGTACGAGAACCATCATCAGTATCTTACGATGCTGTTTTCTTGGGAGACGTAAACGTGCCTGACCAAACAGTCATGGTGCCTCAAGCCCAATTCGTGAAAATTTGGCGCGTGCAAAATAATGGTACGCTTGCATGGCCGGAATCGACGGTATTGCAATACGCTGACGGAAGTAGAATGTTCAATGAATCGCTCAAAGCTGGTGACGACAAATTCAGACCAAAGTTCCACGTGGGTTCTGTTGAGCCTGGTCAGACTTGTGAAGTTTCTGCTGACTTGCAAGCGCCTGCAGAGATAGGAAAACATGTCTCGTAAGCTAGTTTTCTTTTTTTCTCAGCATATTGGAATTAGAGTTCTTTTGCGCTTTTTTTTTGCACGAACAGTATATGGATTTCTGACTTATGAATTGAACCTGTTTATTATAACACTTGCTAACTGTTTAGTTATTGGCGCCTAGTGGATGGTGAGGGTAATCGTTTTGGCTATCGTCTTTGGTGTGAAATCTTTGTCGAAGCGATCGATCAATATTCTAGTCTCTCCAGCTCTTCAATGATATTCCCAGTCCTCGGCAACCCAGTTCTCGGCAACCCAGTCTCCGAGACATCTAGTCTACAGTCTTCCATGACATCGATTGATTCTGGACTTCGTACGTCTGATGTTGAGCACACGGAGGTCGAACATTTTGATGACGACGAAGAAGATGTAGAGGATGACGATCTATTCCATGGTCCTGAAATTGATATATCACCCGCAGCTGGTCAGGACTCCGACGCCGATTCAACAGAGATAGAATCGCAAGGTGACTTTGATAGCGAGAGTGTCAAGTATTCACGCTCATTTTTAATTTCAAAGACGGTATGGCCATCCGACGTTGAGGAGGAGGAAGAGGAGGAAGAGGAAGAGGAAGAAGAAGATGATGAGGAAGAGGAGGAGGATTCTGACTTCGTTTTGGTTGACGACGAAGAGATGGAGGGGAGTTCCCGGGCGTTGAGGCAAGTTGCTAACAGAGATCAGGACAATGCAACACATGATGAGGTGAGTCGTTAGATCGGATATATGTGGCCATTTAATATTGCAGTCAGTTTCTGAAACCGGTGATGTTTAATTTAAAATTTGGAACAGAACGCGGAGTATGCCAACGAATTGAGAAAGCTTAAAGAGCTGGTATAGTAGAAATCAATAACAACTGCTTTAACCAATTTTTATTGAGGTTTAATCACGAATAATGTGGCTATAGGGTTTCACGGACCGAGAAAAAAATATCAGATTACTGAAGGTTCATAACGGGGATCTAAAGCAAGTGAAAGAATTACTGTTTCTTCAATGAACAACATATCATACAAAATTTGTTGGCGATTCATCCATCTTCTGGCACCGTCTGTAATGAATAAATTATTTTAAATCTTTTCCGTTTTCTTGTATTGTTTTTTCCAACTAAATAAAGATATTAAACTTTCATCTATCAATTGGACTTGTTCATCGAGTAAAGTTGGGTTTCTCTCAGTATAGTCTAACTATATCAGCATTCGCATATTGTTTTCGCACGGGGAGACGTGAAAGAATCTAGACAGAAATTGAGTGTCAGAGAATCGCAATTTTGTGCACTGCCGACAATAATGATAAAGCATTTCTGCTGTTTCAATTCACGAAAATAAGCAGTTACATCATTTCTCACAATGATATGTACGATCTTATGACATTATAATCCTTACTTTGAACTGTGATACTTATCTCTAAACCTAACCATCTCTGGAAGACAAATTTAACCATTCAGCCGACCTTTGTGCGGAAGAATATTCATACGTGTTTGACGCTTATTATTATGTACAATAGCTCAATTGTGCATCATTATTATTATAATTACTAAAACTATGATGTTACAGTCAAAGCAACAAAGACCCCTACCAATGAAATTGAGCCACTCGCTGATTTTAGGGGAATTGGGGAATCCCAAGCATTTTTTTTGTGCGTGGGATATCAGTGTACTTATTTGGTTAGCTAAATGATTAAATGTTTTTTTATAATAACGAGAATGTTTGCAAATGAAAATCTTACATCTTTTCAAGTTGGTAAACAACGTCAAGTAGAATGTCTCCGGAGGATGTAACCACCGAAGACTCGTTTGAAACCGACCAAAATTATCTTGGAGATTGCGAGAGAGATCCTCTTCTTGGTGGTCATGCTCCTCCGAAAAAAAAGTTTAGACTAAAGACTATAGCCCGAGCTCTTCTTTTGACATTATTTGTCGCATTCGTAATAGTCCTAGTAGCGGTGAGTGTAATGGCCTGTTAGAAAGTACTATCAGTGTACTACAAAATGAAAAATGAGTAACGAATGGAATTACATATAGGTTTTCCACATACAAGATCACATAAAAGACGTTCTCAAATATATTGAACAACACAAAGAGTATGGTATATTGGTATATCTTGCGGTTTATGTAGCGTGCACATGGTTGTTCTTGCCAGGGTGAGTACCTAAACATGAGCGGGTGTCTTTGGTTGGCGTATCACTTATAGATCATTGGGTTAAAAAGTTTGACTCTAACCTCTGCTGACTTACTGCGCGCGTATCAATGATTACCAATATTTTAATCAGCTCTGTCATGAGTATAGCTGCCGGGTTCTTGTTCAAGCCTGCTCCTCTGGCAGCAGGCATTATCATACTCGGGGATATAATCAGTGCACTTGGTACTTTTCTCTTTGGGAGATACATTTTTTCGGACTGGGTGCGTGCGCAAGTCGCAAAGAGACCCGTATTTAATGCATTGAATTATGTGATTGCGGATGAAGGTAATATTTTTTGTTTTAAATAATGAGCAAACTCATAATTATTTGTTGCCAATCCATTTTTCAATTCATTTTTTACTCATTAAAACGAAGCCATTACATTTCGCATTAATTGATTCGCAATTCTTGGTTTCATTAGGCTGGAAGATTGTTGTTATGCTCAGGTTGACACCGATTCCGTTTAATATAATTAGTTATTTCTTCTCTGTGAGTTCGATTGACGTAAGTACGAGGTGAAGTAGTTAATTATAGAATTGCTTAGCAACATGGTCAAGGGACTCGGTACTGAAATCAATGTTTGTTTTTTTTTTTAAAAGCTTTTCTCCTTTTTGTGGGCCACCGCTCTCGGCGTGTTGCCAGGAACTTTTAATGCTGTATGGATTGGGACGCTTGTCAAGAACTTGAGTGGGATTGATAAACCAAAGTTACAGAGACAAGGTCGGTGTAGATGATAGACATATTTATTCGGTTTTTTTTCAATTCATCGCATATTTATACGTACAATTGACTGTATTATTAGATATCGTGATTATTGCTATGAATTTCATTCTCGCTAGTTGTGGTGTAATAGCATTGTCTATGATTGGTAAACGTTCCATGAGGAGAGCAATGGCTATGCTAGAAGCCTCCAAAGAGCTTCAGCCGGGGACGAACGAAGATGCTGTTGTTGACATTGAACCTCCTGGTAAGAATATGTTTGGCATATGGATTGTGCAACTAGAACAGACATGTTGATAACGGGTATTATCAACCGTGACGATTGTTATCAACTAATCTGTTGGCTTGAATATAACATACCTTTGTCTAACCATAAAAATAAATACTTACTACTGCGCTTTGTTTTAAATAGTTGAAGAAGACTCGCGGCCGGTTAGACAAAGGGGATTTACTAAAACTGAAAAGATTATATTTTACCTCATTATTGCTACTGCGATACTAGATGTTCTTATATGCATTCCATTGTATATTTATTTTAAATCAATGTCTACCAAACATTGAATTAGACTTGTTTAAGGTTATTGTTGATTATATGTATTATAGCTTCTTTCTGTTTACCAATGGGCTTTATATATTATGGTAATAGATTATATTACAATAACGTTCTCGGTGTGCATGCAGTATATTTAATCGAATTGTCAAGAATGTTCTCTAATGGTTTGCTTGATGCTGAGGTCTTGAGTTTTTAGAAAATATCAGCGTTGTGAACTGGAAGAAGGCGAAGCATTGGGGGCGAATTTCCCTACTTTTAGCAATAAGGATTGTTATCAATGATTTCTGACTTGCTTGTTGAAATTCCTGACTCTCCACCGATAGGTTTTGACAAGACTAATATATTATCTAACTTGACTTTGAAACGCTTCCCGATCGTTAAGTTATCCGAGTGCCCGGAATAAGCATTCGATCTGCTATCTGTATAGTAAAATAAGAGGGAAATCGAGGCGTGTAATCCGGTACAATTCCGGGCATTCAATGCAACACAGTTGTTCGCATGCATAACTTCCGAACGCACCTCTTGTGGCAATGAGGGGATTAATATATAGCTGTAAAATCTATTGCTCACAATGGTTTCAGTTCACATGGTTTTCACTGCCGCAATCTTTAGTGGAAGATTCGTGAAGAAAGTTTATGAAATGGATAAAACGTTTAGAACTTCATTCACCGAGCGAAAACGTTGGTTAATATTGAAAATTGGCAACACGACAAGTTTTAATACCTAAAGTTTAAACATCTGCCTGGCCGGAAATTAGTAAAAAAATCCAAAGTTCAAAGCGAAGATATCAACTTCAAAATATGACGCTAACCGGAATATTAACTGTTGAAATATTTGCAAAAATGATGAATTATGAATTATGACGTATCCACAATCGAGTGTCATCGAATCGACTCTCTTAAAATGTTATAAAATCTGCTTACCCTACAATACGTATTCCAAAATTTTCCTTTCATCATCGACACTCTCCTCACGATCATCAAAAGTAGAAAAATAACTTCAAAAGAGGATGATCAAACGCGCCTCGAAATTCGTGCAGACATGGTGCCAAGATGGAAAGGATAACTATATGGTCTGATGGTTATGTACGATTGGTTGAATTGGTGAGCAACAGAACAGAGCAGTAAACACCGTAGTTATTATTTATATGTGAAAACAAATAACTAAACTAAAGCAAAGATCGATTCAAGAATGGAACTACGCCAATTTGAGTCAATTTCATTACGAAAGATTGGTTTAACCTTATCAAGGAGGTCAATAATGATACAGGGAAGGCCATATGATGGATACAAATAAAGCAAGGGCAATCTTTCGAGGTATTATTACGGTTTGGTAATTTTGCTGCTTGTTTGTTTGTTAATTCTTTTGTTTGTTTTTCTCCCTGTATTTAAGTAATAAATGAGTACATTACTTGTCTCGAGGTTAAAGACTTGGAACTTGAAAGGATTACGGATCCGGCGCAGATTTCAACCATATTTTATGAACCCTCTCGAGTAACTGGCAGAACATAAGCAGAGTATTATTCACGAAATTTTATTACGCGCTATAACAACATTTGTAACATTTTTACAATATAATAATTCTTTTTTAGAATCAAAGGGCTGTTTGAGAATGGATCGTAACCATATTCACTTTGATGGAGCTGGAAATGCCGTAAGAAGTAAGTTACCCATCAATTGTTATTGTTGACCAGATCTTTGGTTTAGAGAGAAATATCTAAAACGTTGATTAATAACAGGGATCGAACAGACTCTGGTATATTTATTTACACTAATATCCATAAGAACATTGCCGCTCTGTATAACAGTTTCGATATTCCATTCATTCAGATCTAATTGACATATGCCATCAAACAGACGGGATAGAATTCTACAAGCCAGCCAATAATGTAATCCTCACAACTGGCAGAGGCGACGTTCTGAATCCTAGGTTTTTCCTAAAAGTTGTCGATAAAACAGGCAGAAATCTTGTACCCAGCCGAGCCTCGAAACGATGAAAATTCCGACACAGCGTAGTGGATAAGAATTATTATTGCGCTAGTTCGTTTCGGTCGCAACAAATTGGGCTACAGAATCGATCTTTTTAATGCTTAAGTATAGAATTATTTTTTTTTCAATCTGGAGATTGGCTCATCTCTATGACCTTTTGGTTTTGATGATTCAAAGTTTATGATCGATAATATTTTCTATTGCATCACATAACCAGAGATTCGAAACTGGGTAAAATATTTCATACGGTTTCTAGAGATCTTGATAAATTGAAAGCGAATATAATTTAAACGAATCCAATATTTTTATGAAAAGGTTATTCTTTATGTCACTGGTATTATGCTATACTAGCGAAATAACCTTCCGATAAGACATTGGTATATCGAATATTGCTAACATACAGAGCATGAGACTTTGTAAACAAATTCTGTGCTTTTCAAAATATTAATATTGTTCGGACCAATCAAAATATGGAATAAATGCTTTTTAATTGTCGTCGTGTCTTTCCGGAATCTAATTATAATTGTGCGTCTCGCAACACTTAGACGTCTCGTTTGAAATCGAATCATAGCAACAGATTCTTTGCTAATCCTTATTTATCGATATATTTCCCTTTATGTCCAAGTTCCGTGATTTCGTGTGGTGATCAAACTGGGAGAACAATGCTGCATAAATTAAAGCAATCAGCAAAAACGATATTCGTGCCAATTATAAATTGTGCGTTTTGCAAGTGTGCTTTTCCAAAAACGCTTATTTATATAAGAGAAACAGAAAAGAAAATTAAGAGGTAAAAAAAATTTTATTAATAGAAGAGTCGAACATGTTAAATGTTGTCTTACCCGCATTTTTACAATTATAAATCAACTAATTAAAAGCAATATTGGCATTAAAAGGTTTTATTTGCGCGGTATTGTTTATTGTTTTGGCTTTGAATCATTGACATGACAATGCTTCTGAACACAAATGATACCGGCAGCACTGGCTTTAATATTGCCAAGTAGTCATAAAAAATAATTCAAACAGGCTACGCATTCAAAAGCATCGAAATAACGTAATAGAAGTCTACCTTTTTTTTTGTCTTATCGTTTGTAACTATAACACAGTGAGTACGTTTGCCAGTTTGATTAAGGACACTCGGATTCAAAATTCATTGCCTGTTCTCGGTTGTCGCGATGCAAAAATTTAATTCCTCCAGTACTGGTAAATCGCTTCAACAGTGGTATGAATTTTGATTGTGAAAGTTCGTAGCAGTAAATGACCCTTATGTTAATAAATGTAAGCATTGTTTGTAAAGCATTGTTGATGAAACTGTTAGAACGCTTATTTATTATTATTTTGACATCTTGAAAACCAGTTTCTTGTGAAATAAATTGATAATAATCCTTTGTATACTTGTTAGTCAGTCGTGAGTTATAATAGAGAATACGAGCTTTGTAAATCAAAAATTAATCCAACTTGCCGAAAGTTCGGTTTGTAGAATACTCTTTTGACTTGGAACATTGGTTATGGGATCGATTAGTTTGATATATAACCTGATGAGAATAAACGTGCGACTGTCTAATGTCTTGTTAAATGAAATCTGTTCTAATATTTATTTTTGATGA
>CAJVPJ010001291.1:0-10779 GCA_910592205.1 Paraglomus occultum | reverse complement strand
CTAAACTTTTTTTTTCAGTGCTACTTAATTTTTATGGATAATTTTAACCACTACCTGGACGTTAATCTTACTATTCACGGTTATATGTCGACTAAATCACATTTGTGGTTAAAATCGAACTAAAACCGGCGGGTCGTTTATACATACATATATATAATATTATATAACACAAATATTTATATAAAAGTGAGGGTGTGGAAAATTGCAATTTTTGTCAAAACCCCATTGCGGTTGGGAACAAAAATTGCGTTTTCGAGACTCCATATTGCATGCGTTGACACATCTGATCGGTTTGAAATCGTTTGCTATTACTATGCAGCGAAAACTGTGCACTACAGTAAAAGATTCATACGTTTCGTTGTACAGTAGATCAAATTTTGATTTTCTTGATTAATGTTAACTAATTTATTCTTTTTAATTAGAGTTATAAAAAGTCAAAAGCCTTCGCCTCTTCATTTTATAATTACTTTATTCTTGTTGCATGGATATTTTTTTTTGATTGACGCATCCAATAATTTAATCGGACTGACGTGTACGTTTGGATACTGGTCAATTTTCTTTAAACGACTTCAAAAGGTTTCAGAAAAGAGTACGAATTTATACAAATATAATAAAGTTAAATTAATTACATATTGTTATGGTGGCATAGCAGGACTACATATGGCTGATCTCAAATTCGTGTGGACACTTATCAGGATTGCATCAATGCCGTCCTAGTTTTTTTGCATTTGTCCGGTGCTGAATCGGGCGTGTTGGCCGTAGTCTACCCATAATGAATCTCTACCAACCTGCCAGTGGCAAATAAATACGTGATAATGTTAAAGAATACATATCTAAATCCTGAGCTTGGAAAACTTTCAATGCAATAAAGTGTATAATGCCTGCCTCGAATTATTGAATTTAGTTTACATGAATTCATTAATTGTGAGAGATTGAAATCGCATATCAACAATTGTTAGGCGTTATGTTAAGATTCTGAAAGTAGACATGTGATTCAAA
The DNA here is from genome assembly GCA_910592205.1 of Paraglomus occultum. Classification (NCBI taxonomy): domain Eukaryota; kingdom Fungi; phylum Glomeromycota; class Glomeromycetes; order Paraglomerales; family Paraglomeraceae; genus Paraglomus; species Paraglomus occultum. The sequence goes on along the minus strand of CAJVPJ010001291.1, from coordinate 9,780 downwards.
GTAACTATATGGGTAGTGTGTTGGTATCTGTGTGATTGTATTGCAAATTCAAACATATGGTGTTAAAGATGTAACATATGTTGTCTTTCGTGATGTTAATAATCGATTATCATATAATCTCTTAGAAGGTTGTCAATGTCAATGAATGCATAGATTGGTTGGTTAGTGGTGGCGATGGCTTTCATTCGTCAGGAGTTTAGATGTATTTTTAGTGACTTGGGTATGAGGTTAGGTAGAGATGTGAGTTGTGTACAATTTCATTACTGCACACTTTTGTTCAGATTGTGGGAGTTGCATATACAGATAACAGGCGTAACAATTGTCTTTATTGAGATAATTATATGCTTGCAAGAGAACTAAAAAGGCTGAAGACAGTTCTTCATTTCGTTAACTGGTCAATTTCTCGGATTCCATTATAAAGTAATATTTATACAAGTCCGTTTGTGCATAATATGTTGGTGATTTTTTGATACAACAAAGTGAGTAATGCAGTGAGGTTTGTTCAAATGCTATTAACGTTTAATATAAGTGTGTTACCGATTAGGATTGATATAAAATAAAATGTGCGTTATGAGGTCAGTTTCCAATTTTTCATTAGCTTTTTTGAACTTCTGCCTGTTATGCTAGTCTTGAGATATTTTTATGATGTAAATTAGCGAATGAGAATTTATCCTAATAATACGGCAAATTTTTATTTGTTTGCACATAGTCTCTCGTCTTATTCGGGTGTTATTGATAATTAGTGGCGATGTTTCAGTTTTTGTCGTGGGAAGCGTTAATATTACCGTTCCAGGTTGTCGTTATGAACTAATGAAAGAATAGGCGGTTTTGATGGTTTCTGATTTGTTAAGTGCTGCGCTTGCAAAAGACGGTAGTATCATTACATATACCTTTTCCTGCCTTACTACCAATTCAACAAGAGATTGTTTATTCAAAGCGTCCAGTAGTGCATTCTGTAGGAGTGACCGTCGGTTCTTCTGCCTAGTTCTTTATAGAAGGTTAATCAATGATCAACCAATCACATTTCGGACAAAATGGGTCACTGTGTGAGTTCAACAATGCTCAAATGCTCATGATTGCTTGTGTCTCCCCAGCAGAGTATAAACACATTTTAAAATATGCCAATTGAGCACGGAACATCAAGAATAAGGCGCCGTAGTCAACCAGGCCAGGAAGAATCTGGATGGAATGATGTTGAGCATCTTCAGGGATTGATGTCAAAGCTGAGAGAACAGATTAGTATTAGGTTGTTGAAGACTGACTTTAGGGTTGACAGTGGAAGAAGTATTCCAACATTGCCTAATGGTTATGATTCACTGCAGCATTATAGAAGATCATTGATGTTTGTTACTAAAGGTGATAAATGAAAAAAAAAATTCTGATATTGATACATTAGAAGATGAGTTCACTAATCTACAGCTTTCATATCAAGAGTTAATGCAGAAGTGGCCACAAACACCAAAACAATGCTGATTATGCTGACAATGCAACTTCATGGGAATAACCAACCAGGCCAGGCTCACCAAAATATCTCAGTTCTATAATAATAAAGAAAGAAGATGAAGCAAAACTTCCTTGGTCATCAGACATCACAGAATCGTTCCAACAAGCTGTAGAGCTTGTAATTGAAGAATATTAAAACTCAATCTCTGCTCTTGAGTCTCAACTCCCTTGCTCACACTGAATTGAATCATTCAGAAACTAGTGCAGGTGAAAAGGAACCAGATTATGTGAGGCTGAACAGTTAATCAAAGAAAGCAACACTCTTATCAAAAGTTTATGAAACAAGGTTACCAAATTAGTGAAGGGGAGCAGGCTGATGAAATGTACATTAAAGATCTGAATGTAAATTGGAATCCCATGCACTGAACAAAAGAAAGACCAACACCCAAAAAGTTAGTCTTTTTATAAAAAAGTAAATTGTCAGACGGAAATGCAGAGCTTGTACTGCTGACTGTCCGACTAAATTTATAAGGGAGTTAATTTAATATGATGTTACTAAGCTCGGTTCTATATAGATCACACAAAAACATCATTATAACGTTATATCGCGAGATTATAAGTATCTTCATTATATCGAGAGTGACTGTGTAGAAGCTAGTCTAAAAGAGCGACAGCAAACGATATCGTTCATTAGTCGAATGTCATGTGACTGCAAAAGTACCGAGACTTTTGTTCTATTAGCAAAAGCGAATGATGTCATCACAAATGTCATATGAATGCAAAAAAGTACCGAGACATTAACAAAAGCGAATGATGTCATCACAAATGTCATATGAGTGCAAAAAAGTACCGGGAGTTCTCTGTAACCCTTTCTCATTTCTCGCAATCGTCGTCTCTTTACTTCTTTGGTCAGCTCAGTTTACCATACATTCGAAGTAATAACTTTACGTAATATTTTTTTTATATCCAATACAAGTTTTGTTGCACGGGGAAAGCGAGTTCAAAAATACTGTCAAAAAAATCTTTTGAGCGAGAGTTCTGTTGTCCTAGGTGAGTTTTTTCACTGAGTATCTGTTGAGTTATTATGTATCTGAAGTTACGCTGCCACTAGGCGTAAATCGGAGAATTGAAAGCGCTTCGTGGCCACAGTATGCGAAAGCTTGCTGTGAACGTTCATCTCCGTTGCCGAAAGGTTACAGCAGGATTGTCTGTGGTGAATAGGATACATGATATATTGCAGTGGCACCTGATAGCGAGTCTATATATCTTGATAATGATGATACACGTACTCATTTATTTTATTAATAAGGCATGAACCTGGAGACGAATCTATAAAATATACAATTATAGGGCAATGTAAAGTAAATATTTCCCGTCTTCCTTTTCTCTCTTCTTCATACCATTCAACGTAATAATAAAATTCTTAATTACTTTTAGGGTGCTGTAACCGTATTCGAAAAGATATGACAAAAAAAAACTATCGCTATCTTGATAGCTTGTTAGTTGTAAAAAAAACTCGATTTTTGTCATTCCACCACAATAACTCAGATCAATAACAACCGCGTATCAATATCAAACATTATTCTAGCTTCTACGATGTTTGTAGCATGGTGAGAAACTATTACGATATTAACAAGAAGACTAGATCGCAGAAAACACAAGAGATTTCTAATTTAGAATTTCTTTAAACAATGAAGCATTTAAATTATACGATTCGTTAGTATATTCGGGAAGAGTAAACGACACTTTAATAAGGAAAATGGGTTCTTACAAGTAAATTTTTATTCGAAATTTATAGTCTTTAATAGATCTTCTTTTTAATTCTTTGACCAAATTAATACGAATATGAATAAAGTAAAACAAAGAGAAAATTATAACAAGATTGTAAAATGAAAGGAAAATAATATTGTTAGGGCTATTGAGTGAAGTGACTCGATAAATTTGATCATATCTAAACATACACGCGATAAACAAAAGCCCCCAAAACAAAAACTAGACCACTTACTTTATCCATGTTCCATTGGTACAGGTAAATCGCCGTCCGTGTCTCTGGTGGGCTTAAGAACCATTGTTTGATACCCAATAAGATCAAATTCCTCAAAATTTCATGTATCAATCTGTAAAAAAACCATTTTAAAATAGTCTATGAATGCATTTGTTGAACTCGTATGTGCATATCCGACTGAATGACATTTATGAGAAATTATGCGTTGGAAAATTAGTCTAAACAAACAGAAGCAAACTCCAAATGTGGCAAATAATCAATTCTTACCCATTCATCAGTCTTCCGATAATGACTGTAATATCAGTCATCCTCGACTCAATCGATGCGATGCTTTGACAGATTTGCCATGCACTCCAGACACATTTCGCCGTACAGAGTCATACAAACACTCGATTTGATGTTGGCGAGTGCCGTTTGGAGTTGTCCAATTTCGTTTACTAGTTTGGAATTTTGAGCGTGATCTATATGGCGAGGTTATTGAAAGTGACAGATAGTATGTCAAAAATGCCAAGACTAAATTCGGATTTCTTTCATTGCATTTTTAGTCGTTTGAGGTTTCCTGATCTGGAATAATACATGTATGAGGATTGAATTATTTGAAAATGTTCGCGTTATACAAACATACCATAATAGTCAATTGCAATCTTTCTCGTATCCAAGGCTACCTTGAACAAGCAGTGAGTCCAACAACTGACACGATTTTGTACATTGGTTCAATTCTCCACTTTGCCACAAATGAGAAAGATGACAAGAGGTGGTAATTGTTGATTGTTTAGTAAGTCGTGAGAAGTACGCTGGTATATCGGTAAACTCCTTGGCAATGGATAATTCGACAGCATGTGTCTTATGGTTTGCTCAGAATCCATTCACTATTTGTTCATTACTTCACGTCGCTATATTATCGAAAACATGCTTTTTCCCATCGTGTGCTCTAACACCCATAAGGCAGTCCTTACAATCGAAGTTCGATTCTATAGTTAGTGCAACTGCATTTGACCAGATCAAAGTTTTGTTACGTACAAATTGCACAACTTTTGTTGCATTAAAAACCTTTGTCATTATTGTAAAAGGCTTTGTTCTTGGTACTGAGTCGGTGTTCTCGCACTCAAAGTTCAAAAGTCTTTGGTTGGATCACCTCATCCTAAACCATTGTCTAACAAATGGATATAATTTAGCGTTCCATACTTAGCTTAAAGTGAATAGTTCTAGTTACTTAAATTTAAAGCTCGGTACTTACTTTCATCTTGAGTTTTTCTATTGCATCTCGGACATTATGCACAAAGCTTAACATTTTTGGTCGCTTGGCTTAGTTGATACTGACCATTAGTTTGCGTGGGACACCAATAAATGTATCGTATATACGGAAACGTCCTGCTATTTTGTATTTTCGGAGGCGCGGAATCTCTTCTTGATATTAGACGGTACGTACACTGTCAATCACTGAAATGGCCACATCCGCAAACAATCAAGAAACGGTTCTTATGTCTATATATAATAAATAAAAACTTACCAAAGATGGTATTATCATTAAATTGCTTGCCAACACAATCAAATACCTTCTTCTGTCTTACTACCAGTTTAACTAGAGAATAGTGTCTGATCCGTTCTACACGTACATTATTCTTCTGAATAGCCATCTCCACTTCTAAGATGAGTAACTGCCCAGTGGCATAACGTATTGTATGTGCCCGGATAATTCTTTACAGATTGATTCGATTTGTAATGACTTTCACATCTTGAATAAAAGCTTATAAAAGTTGGCAAACTCAGGTATATAAAGTGACAACTGATATTCGATGGAATTGAACGATTGAATAAAGGTGAGAAACATTTAAAGATTACCTGTGATAATGCGGGAGAACCTTACTCAACAGTTTCCTGATTGCTCACATGTTGCCAGATCGCGTTTTCTTAGTATAAAGTTCCTTGTTATTATTATTACTTTAACCCCGAGAAATACAGAGTGTCCATTTTTACGTCTCATTTACCTTTTTGAAACAGTCAATTATGATTAATATAATAATTTATTTATAACTGACTTCTTTAATGTGTATTCGTAACATTTTTGGCCACAAGCGTAAAACTTCGCAAGAATGTAGACGAAGCATAAAGATCAGTCTAAATTAAAATTATACGCGTGGCTTATCCGCAGTAATTTACCCCTTACCCCTGATTGAATATTTTTTTACTCCCGAAGTGTCTTGTTCTTATTTATAGAAACTAATTGCGACAATTGCAATATTTCTATAGATGTAAAGACTTATTTGCTAGCGTAAAGAGTTAGCATGGCTCATTATTATCAGTAGTATTATGTCATGTTGCATGTGTCGTACTTGGACAATCTGACAGTTGCAGCTTACTGCATAGATACATAGTCAGTCTCGATAAGTCGGCCAATGGTAGATCGCGAGGAACTTTTATTCATAGCAAGGTGCTCGCTAAAGCCCAGTTTAAGCTATTTTTATCTATTTACATATTTTGTAAAGGAAGAGAACAAAAGCCCATAAGGACGGATTAGACTATGGACGGGTAGAGTATCTACTTATGGCTGCGGTTATAATGGATTGAATTTTGTTAGGGGAGACCCATGGGGTAGATGGGTCTATTTGTTTGTCTACAGTGCGGAGTGATAGAAGACGTCCTAAAAGTTGGTTACTGATGTCCGTAATTGGGGGGATGGGGTTACGTCCGAAGGCCCTTGATGTAAAGGCATTCCAAAGTATTGAGATTGCTGCTGATTGGATGGAACGTAGGAGTCTGTGTTGTGGTGGTGAGAGGGAGTTGTCGGGGATGTTGGGTGGGGGTTGCATGTGTGTGCCACTTGTATAAACATTGTGGGCTATATCCCAAACTGCTTGTGCAATGTGGCATTGGTGTAAGAGGTGTAGGGTGGTGTGTTCTTCATTTGGGCACCAGGGGCATTCACTTTTGTCTGGGGCTATGGTTTCCAGGGGTCTTCCTATTGGAAGTCTCTCCCAGGTGGCTAGCCATAGGATGTCAGAGGCTGGTCGATGTCGTTCTTTGTGAAAGATTTCATCCCATCCTAGCTGTCCAACACTTGGGATAGTGATAGTGTTGGGCTCATGAGGGGCCTGTGATCGGAGAATGTTGCGTAGCCCTGGCAGATCAGGTAGGGCTATGAGTGTGTTGGGTTGTTTTCTTTCAATCTTTCTGCAGGCTGACAGGCAGCTGCGGAGAGGTTCGAAAGGTTTGTGTGTGATGCGTTTGTGAGTGATTGCTTGGGTTATGTCTCTTATTGTTGTTTGGGTTCGGAGAATGTGGTTAGAGGCATGTACCCAGAAAGGAGTGTGGGGGGTGAAGGCCTTTGTGAGGGTTTTTGCTAGGCGTATGTTTACTTCCAGTTCGATAATAGGGAGGTTAATACCTCCTTCTTTTATGGGAAGTGAGGCTATTTCTGCCTTGGGATGGTAGCGCCTGCCATTCCAGACAAATTGGGTAGTGAGAGACTGCAGTTTGCTGATGATGTTAGGGGGAGGAGGGGAGACAGATGCATGGTACCAAAAGAGAGAGAGGATGTGGGTTTTGAGGATCAAGACCCGTCCTCTGAGGGTGAGGTTTCGATTGTTGATTGCTACAGCTTTGTTTTTTGCTTTTTGAAGGAGGGTTTCCCAGAGGGCTGCAGAGTTGTCAGGGGTAATTGGCAGGTATACCCCTAGGGTTTTTAGTGGGAGTGAAGCTGTAGGTGGATAGGGAGGATAGGAGTAGTTGGAGGATGGGGATAGCGGATAGAAGTTTGTTTTGTTCCAGTTGACTTTGCCATTGGCAGCTAATAGGTGTCTGTCAATCCATAATTGAAGGGTGGACCAGTCACCCAGTCCACTACCTCCAATGTATGTATCGTCAGCATATGCACGGACTGTGAAATTACTTTGGTTGACGTTAATGCCATTCAAGTTTTTGCGGAGTGCGTTGAAAAGGGGCTCAATAGAAATGTTGAAAAGGAGAGGAGCGAGGGGGTCTCCTTGTGGGACCCCTTGTTTTATAGGGAAGGGGGAGCTCAGTTTACCATTGATAAAGATTGAAGTTTGCCTGTCATGATAGACAGTTTGGATGAGTCTGATTGTTGGACGTTTGAGATGGAGATGTCTTAGGGTGTGATCAATCCAGGCATGTGATACTCTGTCATATGCTTTGGACCAATCGAGAGAGAGAAGGAAGGAGTGGGGTGGGGGGTCAGGAAGTTGAAAGAGAGAGTTTATGTCTAAGATGGTGTCAGTGATGTGTCGGTGGGCCATGAATCCTGTTTGGTCAGGATGAATGAATGTGTTTGTGAGGTTGGTGTCTTGTAGTCTTTTGGCCAATATGGTGGAGAGGATTTTGAGGTCAGTGTTAGAGAGTGTAATAGGTCGGAGGTTGGAGATGATTGTGTGGTCCTGGTTTTTCTTCGGAATGAGGATGGTGTGTGTTTCACTCCAGGTGGTTGGTGGTATTTGACCTGCTGCTATTAGGTTGAAGACTTTTGCTAGAATTGGGGCTAGGATGAGTTTGAAATGTTGGTAGAAGGCATAGGTGAGACCATCTGGGCCTGGTGCAGAGACTGGGTTCTTATCACTAAGTGCTGCTATGATGTGTGATGCATGGATTGGCAAGGCCAATGTATCTACATCATCTTCTGTGAGGGAGGGAATATAGTTGGAAAGAGGGGAGTTGGGGAGGGGTGAGGAAAGGGACCATTGGTCCTTAAAGTGTTGAGCAGCATATGTGATTATTTCTTCTGTTTCGTTTGTAGTTGTTGGGGTGTTGTTGTAATTTGATGGTTGTGTGGTGGGGATTGTGTCTCTTACATAGGAGTAGAAGGGTGAAGGTGGTGGTGAGGTGTTGTTGTATGTGTTATGGGGTGGGACTTGGAGTGAGGTGATTGTGGTTTTGCGGCGGTGGTGGTGGAACTGTCGCATGAAATAGCGAGTGGATTGCTCACCCTCTTCTCTCCATTTGACCCTTGCTCTAATGGCCATGGCTTCAGAGTGTGCTTTCTCCAGCTCTCGGAGTCTGTTTGTTACAGCTGCTATTTTGGCTGGGTTAGGGTTGGCTTTTCTCTGAAGTTTATTGAGACGGTTTGTGAGGTTGCGTATGCCTTCTGTTCTTTTGGCTTTGTTTTCTCTTCCTGCTTTCTGGCAATATGTTCGGACTGAGTCTTTTATGTCATCCCAATCATAGGCATTCCTTATGGAGTGGAATGAGATGATTTGTTCAATGGCTTTGGTGTGTTTGGTTGATCTAAGGAATGAAGCATTGAAGCGCCATATGGGAGACTTGTCATTGTTTCTTCTGGAATCAGTTAGAATCAGGGCTCTATGGTCAGAGTCTGAGCCCATGTTGTGGGTTTGTAGGTTGAAGTGTGGAAAGAGAGTGGGGGAGATGAAGATGAAGTCAATTCTAGATTTGGACCAGTTGTTTCCACTTTGGTGGTAGGAAGTGAATGCGGGTTTGTTTGTTGTGGCCCCAGTGTCGATGAGGTTTTCGAAGTGTGGTAGGATGTATGGTCCAAGGGGTACCCGTCTCCATGTGGTAGAGGATTGGTGGTCTTCTCCCGTAAGAACTCCATTAAAGTCTCCCCCAACGATGTTAAGGGATGGAGGAAGGGGAGGAAAGGATGTCCAGAAGGGTCTTTGTAGAGTGTGGTCTGCAGGTGCGTATACATTTCTGACATTTATTGATGGTGAGTGTGGTGGTAGTATGTTGATATCGATGATGCGATGGTCACTGGATTCGAAACTGAGGGATGATTTAATATGTGGGGCTACCAGGATTGCTACATAGGGTGTGGCATGAATGTCTCCTTTCCATATAGAAGTCCATGTTTGAGTTGCAAATTTGAGTCAATTTGGGGTAATATTCTAGTTGAAAACTTCTTGGAGGAGGATTAGATCTGGTGAAAAGTGGGAAAGTTTTGTTAGTATACGTTTGAATTTTTGGAAGTTAGAGAGACTGTTAGCGTTTAAGGATATTATTTTCATTGATATCTAATAGTTAAAAAAGAAGGAGTTAGAGGAGATTTGGTATTAGTTAGTATCTGATAGTGAGTTGTTATCAGGGGTGTTGATTCTTCAGGTTTTGCCAAAGTAATTGAGGATTGTGCCAGGTAGTGTGCTGTGTGGGGATCCCTGTGGTGAGAGCTCAAAATTTCTTTTGTTGCTGTTTAGTGATGGATATCTCATGTTTGGTTCTGATGTTGGTGTGGTGCTCTGATTTTCCATAAAGGAGTCATTTTGTTCATCTTCAGCATTGAGGTCCCTGTCAGTTTCCTCTATGGTGAAGATCTCTGATCGGGTGTCTTCATCCATGTCTGCGGTCTGAGAACTGGGTACCTC
>CAJVPJ010001290.1:0-10785 GCA_910592205.1 Paraglomus occultum | reverse complement strand
TTCTGCATCGCAAAATATCTACTTTGAATATTTGATAGATAAAGCAAAAAAGCAATCATTGCTAGATTGTTATTTGGAGAAATAATTACTGTGTACGCGAATATAATAAATCATTATTATGTAAACTTTGCGACACTCTATGTAAATATACGTCATACCGTATTCTTTGGAAAATAAGCAACACCCGAAAATAAGCAACACTTCAGAATAAATAATTTACCTTTATAAATGTATTTAATTGGTTATTTTATTTTATTATTATTGTTTACAATAAAGAAAATGATTAATCCGTCTCATCAATGATGTCAATGATATCATCCTCGCTAATAACGGAGTCAGTGGTATTATCGACAGAAATCACATAATTCAGTGGGAATTTCTTTCATTTTATTAAACTACCCGAAAATAAGCAACACTATAACAGAAAAATGTTGCTTATTTTCGGAAGAATACGGTAAATACTGTGACCCTCTTATATAGTCACACTCCCATTGATTTAGCATGCACCGATGGTGTGACTATAAGGAGGGATAGTATAATTTAGTTAACAGTGCCAAAAATTATAATTAGAAGCTTTAGAATAATGTGTTGCCTGTTAAGAGTCGACTCTTTTTATTACTGTCAAAACGTGTTTATAAGAGATTGTAATTATATAAAGAATTTTTTTAGTATTAGTTTTTCAAACACTATGTGTTTATAGTGACTAAAATTGCTTTATTACCCAATTTTGAACATGGTTGTCATTCCTTTTATGCTTACTTCTCTAGTAACTTTCAAACATTATATTTTCTTCTTTAAAGCTATTATTCAAATGCGCAAATCAATGGCCACTATTCTTACGTTCTTGTTTACAGCATATAATAATGTAGAGTCAAAGAATATGTGGTCCGTTACATATTCTTACAAGCTTTTTTTGAAGGGTATAATTTTGTTCAATGAATAGTGTTTAGTAAAGCAAACGATTTTTTGTCGACTGTTACAGAAGCGTCCCTCTTCCTCTTCTCATTAAGTACTTGAAGTAGATTTAGTTTTTATAATAAGAAATATTAATACCGGTCCCAATTATTACTCAAAGTCGCTTCAACTTAGACAATAAGCAATAAATTCAAACTGAAACGCCATCCACTCTGATTTATAGGCTCAGTGTCAATATCAAATAAATTCATTCTCTTTAACTTATGTAGCAACATCATTGCTAGCGGGGTTTGAATAAGAAGTGGGTTTTTTACATAAAACTTACCTTTTTCGTATCATTTTAGTGCTTGTACAGTTGTGCGCGTGGCATCTGTAGGTTTATAATAATCTATTCTATACACTTAATTTGGGAAAACAAGAAAAGATCTACCCGAGCTTATAGTCAGCCCACATATGATTGGTTTCCATACACGTGCAATATTTCTAAACCGCCCGATGTCTTACAATGCGTGCGTATACCATTTTAGTTAAGAACTTGTTATTTTTACACAAATTAAAAGTCAGTGTTCGATAAACATATACAGATTTGCATATTAGATTCTTCATTACATAACCATATTCCGCCTCACTCTTAATGGCGAATATAAATCGTTTATTTATAATAAATAATCAAGTCTATGACATATGTAAGGTTACGTTATACTATTATAGAATAACCCCACAGCTTACCAAGCAATTAACAGACAAACAAGCGTATATCAGAATATTATAAAAATTACGACAATAATCGACATTCGGGTTAGAATCTATTTTGAAATATCGTGCTTATTATTTATATTTATGTGGCCAGAATGTATCCTGCCCTTAAAAGGTATTTACGCAACAAATAATTACTACTATCGCTTCTTTATCAATAGAACGAATTTTGCTTGGGTAAAGTTAATATTAAATATAGAAACGTCTATGCAGTCATTTCAAACAATGTATTAATTGTATGCTATGTCAAGTACAAAGGTTTCTTTTGATCTTTATTGTAATTTCCTAATCGTAATATGTCATTGAAACACTTGGTGTAACGAACCTGTCAATACACAATATGCTCAATTAGCGTATTATTCAAATACAAAGGGAGTGAGGCTTTTGATATGATATAACCATAACAAGATAGGCACGGTTCAAGCCGATTTTTAACTCGTGTGGGAGAATAAACTATATTGTTGACATCTCGTATTGCAGGGGAGAGGGGGTGGGGCTGCTGATGAAAACTCTAAACGCCCCGCCAGTCTGTTTCTTTACTGAGGACAGGAAGAAATAAGAGCAGTCTTATTGTAATAAAAGTAGGCGTACTATTTGTACCCCCGTAAAATTAGCGAGAGGTGGTTAAAAAAAGAACCCGTTTTCATTCCTTTACTAATTTTGCTTTCTTTTTGACTTGCTGTGAAGCAATCACTTCAGCGTTTAGCTTTTGAAAGAAATAATTGGCATCGTGTTTAATCTTTCAGGAAATTGCGTAGAGTTACATTGTCTGTGACAAAGAAACTTCTTCAACGCGCGCGGTCTCGGGTGACAAAAGTTGATTGAACGATATATAGTTCTGCGTTTATACCGCAACTAGCTTGTGTCAGCATCTCAAGCGTTCTTGGCATTATAGATTTAATATTGACATACAATTGCTTTATAGCTTACTAAGAGGGTGGTTCACGATGAACATGATGTAAATTATCCTTCCCCTTTCGTTAAGAATCCAAAATAATACCTTTCATGAAACAATAATGCTCGAATAGATGTAAGAAATCTTATCCACAACAACGCATACCTTGGATATCAAAACCGAAAGATTGGGTCTCTGTGATAAAGGCTATAAATACTATGCATGATATGCTATCGTTTGCGCGTATGTGTCGTATGACTTTTTGCATTAGTACTCGTTTAATGAAACGTGAAATGCCTTTCCTTTACATTAATGACACAGTCGTGGAAGTACTGTAACCTTGCAGTGTAGCTTGTATTCCAAATTTCAAAATGATAATGCAATTACGCGTAATAAAGATTAACGCGCCTTATCCATAATCATGATTTGACATTAATGACAATTCTTATTAATGTTTAACTCAAAGTTTGCTTGCTTCACATCAAATCCATACTATTATTTTCGGCATAAAACCGGTCAACACTAGCAATAATGCGAGAGCTTTATTCGTCATCCATATTGGGAAAGGAGAGTAAAAGGCCTACAAACGACTTATCTATCTCTGACATTACAGGATAAATAATGATCGTTTTACAAAAGACATACTACTAATACATGCATTAACAAACCATCAATTACAAAACGATTAAGTTCATACACAAATTATTTGGTAATACTACGAATCTGGAGCGGGAATAAGGAAATATACAAGTGTCCATGAGAATATATATATCGGAGGAAATTATAAGGTGAAGTGAGAGTATTGTATCATAAACAGAATATGAAATAAAAAAGGAAAGCGAATATGATGGGAATTTCGTTAAAAAAGTAGACGAACGCTCTTCGTTGCATCATCTCTTTTTCTTCTTTAAAAACTTCCGTCCTTGCTTTCTTCCATATCATCCTTGATTTTATTCCATCGACCTGGGTTTTGACTCTTCATCGCTTTAACAGCTTGGTTTAGTCTAGCAGGCGTTTGAATCATGTTCAAATACCGTTCCCAAGTATCGGAACAGCGCGATGAACGTGATGATTTTATATGGGATGGCGATGGTGGAGTAAGATCGATTGTTTCGAGCGGCGTCATGCGGGAGGTTTCCGTTGAATTGGTGAAATCTGCCTGATGCTGTTTATTGATGAACGTTAAAAGATTAGAATTACTGAAACTGATAATATTTTTACGGAAAAGCGTATGCATTCTCTCTCTTCTCTCTCCATCCCTCCCCCTCTTTAGCTCCATTCATTGGACATACCTGAATCTTGTCAGCCCTCCTTCTCATAATCCATTTAATACCAGACCATCCAGCAAGTAAGCTGCCTAGAACAGCTGCTACAACAAGCATAATGACGACCAATTGTATAATGTTCTTACGTTCATTTTCGTTGCCGTCACTTGCATCTGATTCACCGTCCGGGCCCCGTTTCGCAAATACGGTAGTAGTGTCGAGTGATCCAATCGGCACTGCCGAGACGGTTAATGATCGGTGGAGGAAGACAAGAAGAGTGTAGAGGAAGACGGAAGACAAAGATGACTGTTTATGAATGCTCAGAGCCATTATTATTTTTGCAATGTAGTGTAATGAGATTATGAGATTAATCAGATTTTGCCCGTAGTGCAGTTCCGATATATATGTGTGTATGTATATGCGTATGTATGTATACTCTATGGATATTCTATGGGATAGTGTATTGATGTATTTTACTGTTTGTTAATGTATCAGCATTATCCTGATAAGGCCGATTTGCTAGTATTCCGATGACAGGTTACTATGCCCTGCGTTCCTCTTGTTTTCCCTCGCTCTCAACCAAGATATTTTTCACACTTCTTGTAGCAACAATAAAATCTTATTATTTGACTACTCAACCGAAAGAAAGCAGTCGTCAAGACAACGCTTTCAGCCTGCGGTTGATGAAGTGTGATGTGAGTCAAATAATATCTTAGTTAATTCGGCCTACTCCTCGACTTTGAGAAGAACTGGTTTCGACTCCTATTAAATTTGAGAAGTTAAGAAATTAAGAACAAGGACAAGGACAAGGACAAGGACATACACCCACCCACCCCGTCACGCATACAATTATCATTTGCTGCAAAACACACATACTCACTCTAATTTATTAATCTATATTCGATTAATGTGCAGAAACTTGGGGCCGTTGAGGTAATTTATATTGAACCGAAACGTTCTTATTGTTGGGAATTTGAAACAGGGGAGCAAACAAAGAGGAAGGAAGGATGTGAAAAGAGTTGGATGGGTGGTTGATTGGTTTCAGGTACAATATAAAAGAAATCCGAAACCCAAACAAAGTATAGAGAATGTAGTATGCTGTATAAATAGCCGCCGCATGATGACCAAGTTGAGAATTGTATTTGATCGCTATCTTTAACTAACAAGAGAATGCGAAATTGGCACTTACGCCAATAGGAAAAATTGAAGCACACATCATGCACATAAGCCTAATTAAAAGTTCGGTTGAAAGAAGTAACTGTAACAATCGTAAGGCCGATCCACAGTCAATCGATCCTAATAAGGCAATAAATAGCGTGTGAAGGGCGAGCAGCAAGTTTCGAAGATTCCGGATTGTCAGTTTTACGATACGCATATTATTATTATACCATTTGGTAAATAGATTCCAAGTCCCGTATTAATTGCTAGCTAGTGTTAAAAGCCGGGGGAAAGGAGAAAGCACATACAAACTGCATAGCGGCGCATAACAAACATCAACTATATGTGGGGTGAGGTGCATAATAGTAACCAAAGAATTGGACTTGTAAAGAATGCTAAATACAGTAAATAAAAGCGGTCGATATCAAAAACCATCTCAAACACACAACGGCCGATACTGGTTATATGACAATGCTATGTTAATATCTAACGAGCTGATTGTGGTCACGATACTTTGTATGTCCACATGGCAATGACTGTAACTTGTGGTACAGTGTGATATCCGTACAAAGAAAAACGAGCGGTTTACTGATCGGCTCATAATTAATTGATAAGCTGTCTCAACGAAATGGTGATAGAGCATACGCGCTAACCAAATAAGCGATTAATCGGACAAACTTATTTTATGATAACCTTCCCATCTTGATTCTTTAATACTTCCCGTTGAGTCTAATACTTTACGGTCATGGTGGTTTAACTAATTATAGCGTGTAGTAATTTACCTGTTACTGTGAAACGTAGGTATCATCTTTCCCTTGTTACAATACAAAGTAACCTATAAGATTATAATGAGATAAAAAAAGCTTTATTAAAAAGATATGAAGCACGGGCTGCACGAGCAGACATCAATTTTCTATTTAGGCAAGGGATAGAGCTAGTGTGCTTCATGTTTCATTATTCCCTAAATTTGTTGTAAAAGGACGCAACGCCCAGTAAATAAAATGAAATGCTAATTAGAATTTGAGGTTGGGGCTTGACACATCACACTCAGATTATAATATTATGGTCTTGATTCTTCTAATACTAAGAGCACCTGTGTAATAGTTACTGTCTATTATTATATCTGTTTAACCGTTTGCGGACAAGTACATACAGGATGTCAACATCGCGTTTCATGCATTAGTGGTAATCCGTGTGTGTCGGCCAAACAGTAAATCCATAGCCTTACAAACGGGACGATTTTAAGCTTGTCGTGTGCAAGGTATATAACCTGTCCCGAGTAATGCCTAAATAGGGATAGTTACGCATTGTTAGCATATGTATATGACTTTAATAAATAAGATTTTGTCAAATAGCTTGTTTTAGGACTCGCTTCAAGTCAACTATATAGGTTACATCGTAAACCTTTTCGCTATAAAGAAAGGCAAGAATCAATCTCCATTAGGTAAACTGTTCAAACATGTTGGTGATTAATAATTTATGGGTTAGTGAGGATGAGTTGCGGATCGTCTGATTTACGATTCTGTATTTGCATACTCAATATGATCAATCATACGACTCAACGATCAAGCGTATGTAAAATATGAATTTTGTTGCTACATTTTCGAATGCCATTCAGCTAATGAGCGTACAAATTATTATTATAATTATTACACATAATAGTAATAGTTGCTCTGTAAATGCTTCTTACAACTTTGAAAGAAAGAGACAAATACGGTAACTTTGTGATCATTACTATTTCTGGCGCTCTTATCAGTTATTCCTCTGAATAGGTTTCAGTGAAAAGCTATGGAATAGTTTATCTTTTTCTGTTGCGCGCTGTGTGATTAGAAAAAAAAAATCTTTTCGGTGAGACTGTACGCATCACATTGTTTCACGTCACTAGAAAATTCGGAAACCATTCTATTGTTGTATGTCAGTTCAGAATGGACGCATGTCAGATGAAACAGACAATGTCTGATCGCTACACTCGATACCAAAAAGTATTTGCCGAAATTTGTCGATCGATAGCAAAACATATGAAAAATTCAATTTTTCAAAAATTTGTATTGGCGTTATTTACTAAACAAACAACAAAAATTTTTATATTGTTATGAAGCTGATTGACTGCAGTTTTCGAATAAAATGCTGATAAATTTACACAACTTATCATACCGTGCTTCGGTGAAATAACGATATGTAGGTTAAACGTATGTAATCGTATGAAAAATGTATGTATAACATATTACTGCCACTTCATCGAACTGCAGCTTTGATAATAATGAAAGGTTTAAATTCTTTATTATTTTTCCCTAAAAAAGTATAGTCAATCAGCTTCATAACGATGTAAAAATTTTTAGTAATAACGCCAATACAGATTTTTGAATTTGGTAGTGTATATTAATATTAATATTAATAGTAAAACAGAAAATTAGTAATACAGTAATATTGGGATGTGAACTATATCATATTATGGCCTATGTTGTATGTCTGATAGGTATAACATCTATATTAATAATAAAACAGAAGATTAGTAATAATGTTGGAATGTGAACTATATGATATTATGGCCTATGCTGTATGTCTGATCGGATACTTCGACACTCGGCTGCTATATGGCTTGGCTAATTAATATTCGCATTATAAACTGCTCGATGCTTAAATACTATGACGACCACTTCAACAGATTTTTTCTTACAGTACAACAACTGATTCGATAATATTGTAGAGAGAACTCAATTAATATCCGCTATTGCATAAGAAAACAGAAATACAACATTGATACTACCACGACACTTAAAACCAAACAACTAAACCCCAAAAAACTCTGCTAAGTTGATTACAAGTTACGTAGATCTATGACTGTATCTGGAAATATTAGCGCAACTAATCCGAACAAGGAAGGAAAGAAAGCAGGCGAAAAAAAATGTTTATCAGTACGATTGTTTTTAAAATTAAGCGCATTAACTGGATAATAACTAACGCTCATAGATTAGTTATTGGAATACGGAACAGCCGTTAATAATATAGCTGTTGCCCCTATGACATTGGAAATCGTGGTTTACGATATGTAACCAAACACTCATCTCTTGCACAGTTGGATAAATACCAAAGCATAATCGTAAGGAATTTACAAAGATAATTAACTAATATTAGTGTAAGACAGACATGTCCAGGAATTTGACACTGGATTGCAAACTATGCCCATACGTTATGCAATAATTCCGATCTGACATACAACAATAATGTTCTGGAATTTTGAACTATAAATATAGAAATGTTTGTATTATTGTTTGAACGAAGCAAGTAAAACAAATAATTCAAGTTACAGTGAACCCTCCGTAAATGCACGCCCTCGGGGATGGAGGAAGCGTGCATTTATGGAGGGTGTGCATTTAGTTGTTATTTATTATCAAAAAATTGATTCATCGTAGTCTGTATTTACCAAGAGCTTTGACGTCTTTGAACAATTTCTCAGCATTATCTTGTTGTTGTAAAAAGATATACACTATTTCTAAGCTTTTTGAAGCCTCGTTAACACAGGCTATTTCGGGCTCAGTACTGTCATTGGCTTCCTCGCTATGCTATTAGTAGGTAAATCTGACTGTTTCCTATATAATTCAACAAGTTTTTTATTGTCAGAAATCACATAAACCTCCTGTTCTTCGGGGTTACTTAAAAATCAACATTCTTTGTTAATTCTTGGCTGTTCGTTGTTAGATATTAATATTGATTAATATAAATGTGACGATAACTTAGAACGTGTCGACTTAATCGTGCGCACAGAAATTTCTTTATTTGATTTTTGTCTGTACAAATTTAGTGTAATTTCTTACCGTAACATTACTGGTATCACCGGTGGACCTATGGTGGAGGATGTGCATTCATGGAGGGTTCACTGTACTAATTACCTGTATGTGACCCGTAGAACTCACAAAATAATTAGTTGAAACAGTTTATGCATTGTAAAGATAATATATACATCAATGTCATTATATCTGATAGTCTGTTACGTTAACTGTTGTGCGAACGGATGTTGTTATGTATTTCTTGTCGCGTAACAATTTGTAGTTTGCGGTTCCTCGATTTTTGCTCCTCACATTAGCAAAATAGAAAACTTTTTGGTGAGGGTTTCCTCGCCAACAAGACTCATAAGCTTGAAATCTAAAAGCGCGTATTGTTGGGTTACTCGAGTGACAAAGCAAACTTTAGCCAAGTGGAAATAATAATAACAAGAAATATAAATTTTATTATACACGGTGGCTCTCTTTATAGTGGACCTCAGTTACAGTGGATTTCATGTTGGAAACTTTTTTTCTCCTAATTAAACTAGCTCTATATAGTGTATTTATATAGAAACTATGCAGATTTCTTAGTGGAGGAAATATGCTTGATTAATTATAGTCCATATAGTGTATGTAGTGCGAAATCGCTATATTGTGGATTTTCGTTCGATATAGTGGAGGGGGTAATGATTAGTCAGATTAGAACGAAGAAAGTTTTTTCTTCTTTGTTATGGATGAACAGACAGTTGATATGGCTCTCTCACAGTCTAGGATAGAGGTGGTCAAAAAACATTCAAAGATCGTGTTGCCTTGACTGGGGCAAAGTATGTAATTGACAAAAAATAATAAAGCAAGGCCTATTACTTGTTATAAAGAACTAAGAGAACTATAATAATACGAGAGTTTCTATTATTTTAGACAATGTGTGAGATTGTTTGTTAATAATAAAAGATAATAAACCGCTTTTTAATCGAATTCGCTATAGTGTATGTCACATGATATATTATTAAATACACTATATGGTGAGATTTCTTTTTTCGTTATAGTGTAGAAAACTGTTGGATTTTGTGTCTCCACTATAAAGAGAGCCACTGTGTATGAAGGAGGAGGATCTTAATTTTTAAACAATGCTTTTGTTAAATGTTGTTGAGACAATCATATTAAATAGAGTATTTCCAGGACAAAAAAACAAAGCAAATAAAACAAACAAAAAAAATAATTTACAAATCGTCGCGTAAAAATTGTCCGTGTTATTATTACATAATAATTTTATTCCGCCACTGCAACTCAAAGACTTTACGTAAAACCTCTTACGTACATATACTGTAATAGAATATATTTTTGGTAATATATTTTTATACCTGATTTGATTATGATAGTAACTCATTTAAAGCACATTTATTCAATTCAAATGCAGATTCATAAGGTTCTCCCTTCTTCTTGTTATACGCCGTTACCGTCATGCTCACGTCACCAACGAATAGCTGGATATCAATCTCTCGGTCTAAGCCATACTCTGTATCTGGAAGATCCTATTAAGCGAAATTAGCAATCGCGAAAAGTAATTACATTAGTATTTTAAATGGATATATTCAGAAGTTCTGTTAATTTGTTTGTTTCGATATATTTACCACAGTAAGAGTTCCATACAGCTGAACTTCCTCCTCATCACAATACGTTACGTTCTCTTTCTTACTAGTATATAACTTCACTTCGAGCTCTTCTTGTTCCGGATAATCCACCTTAACCGTCGTTGAATAGATGGTATTTATGTGGACTAGCTGACCTCTAGAAATTATTGCTCTAAACAGAGGAACTGTCTCAGATGAATTATTGTGATAGGACGAGTGAAGAGATGGTGAATACGGCGCGGGAGAACAAATGCCATATGTTAAAGGTAAAGCGCATGTTTCCACCGAACTTGGATCAAGGGCTTGTTGTCAAAAAGAAAGGAAATTATTATTATTATTATTATTATTATTATTATTATTATTATTATTATTATTATTATTATTATTATTATTATTATTAT
>CAJVPJ010001289.1:0-10816 GCA_910592205.1 Paraglomus occultum | reverse complement strand
AGATTTGAATTGCATGTGGAATTTCGTTTGGTCTTTCGCTACTGTTTTCCGGGAAGATGGACTGATTTTTTACCATCAGTTCAATACTTTTCAAGATGAATCGTTTTTTTATACTCACTCTTTCCTCTTTTCCTCCTACAAAAGTTTTATGCTCGCTACTCCAAGTCAATGACTTTATTCGGCAATATAGTCAGGTTCGGTACACAACACTTTGCGTCAGAGGCCGACATCGCCGACATTGAAAACTTTTTCAAAGACAAAGACACAAAGGACATCACCAGACCACTCCAGCAAAGTATCGAGAAGATACGATCCAATGCTGCCTGGTTGGGCCGGGATGCCAAGGACGTTAAAGACTGGCTAGGTAGTAATGGTTATCTTGTTGTGTAATTATACTACTTATTTATATAACTAAGTATTATGTGTGTATGTAAGACTTGTTGACGTATATTCGATGTATTGGAACAAGAAGTAAATTGAAGTTATAACGATAGAAAGAATTCATTTCTAGTGTTCATGTTCGTACTCTGTTTTGTTTGTTTGTTGCTTTTTTGCTCCGGAATTACAGTTTGTCAGAAGAGATTATTATTAATTAACATGCAAGTTGTGCATTCTACGTCTCATTTGTTATATATGTCTCTTCAATATGGAAATATCAAACCTCAAATAATCGATTATAAACCAAACCCTTCACGGTGACTCGCCTAAAGCACTATCGCCCTCAAGGCTGCCCTTCGCGCTTCCAGTCCCAACATCAATCATAATACCAACACGATTATTTGCGTCTTCCTCTGCGCATTCTCGTAACATTCGTACAATATCTCGTGCCGCACTTTCGCGCTCAGAATCGCGACCATATGCACGTCCGAGGTTCATCTCGGCATCGTCTAAAGGAGTACGACCCCAGCGGTCTTTGGTTTCGGTATTTATGTTTGGTATTGAAAGTAAATATTGCACAGTCGATAGACGAACTTCGGTGACGGCGTGATGGAGAGCGGTACGATGATCGAAGCCTGTACAATTTACGTCCAGACCAGCTTCTATAAAGTGGCGGAGTAGCTCGACATCATCTGTCGTTGCAGCTCTGTAGTACAGTAAATTGTGAATGTGACGATGTGATGTGAATTACAATCTCAATGATAAACCAACGCTTTATCGCCAACAACATGTAATAATAAGAACGTTAATACAATCGCTCCCCACACGAGACCAAAACATACTATACTTACACCAACGCTTGGAATATTATATCTTGTGTTTCTGAATCATTAAAATGCGCCCCAGCTTGCCTAAGAAGTCGAACAACTCTCATATGTTTATGCTGGGCAGCCTCGAATAACGGTGTATGATTAAATCTATCGCGTACATGCACCGAAGCACCATTTTGTAAGAGAAACTGCACTATCTCATAATGTCCAGCCGAGCATGCAATATGCTAAGAATTAAAAAAGTCAATATATAACCAAACTAAAATAACACAGGATGCGTAATATTCGATCAACTTACAAGTGGAGTACGACCGTCATAATCTGTGCAATTTAGTAATAATGAACGTCCGGCGCTCTCTACTAATAAATGTAATCCGTCAAGGTCGTTTAGCCCAGCCGCAGAACACAGGAGGACGGGATAAAGCGCTGATTCCATTAACACTCGACCGGGTAAATCCAACCCCTCCTTTGACGAAGCGGCTTCTGAATATGTATTGAACGAATAAGTGTTGAGCATATAGATAAACATTGATATAGGCCTTAATCTGATCATCGTGAGAATATCTTACTTATTATGTCTTGTATAAGCGTATGTGTATAGTTATGTACGGTGAATCGTTGCGTCTCAGCAAGGACAGTTAATTCACCACGGAGATTTCGTTTAATTTCTTTGCGGACTTCATCGGGACTCAGTCCTTTACCCAAAAGATACGACAGCTTTGCCAGAGCACACTGTTTAGAGAGTTGGGATACAATTTTTTCAGCGTTAAAACCAATAATCCAATTTTCATTCATGTTAGCGTTAGTCATTGACAAAAATTTACTCTACCTCTGGTGTCATATCACTGCCCGGTACAACGCCCACTTTGGCCAATGCTTTTCCCGTAGCATACAGATCGCTCACCAAACCTTTTTTGCATTGTGTACAATTTACGACAACTACACCACGATCGCTCGCCTCAGCCAGACATCTCATCAAATCGTCACGCGTATCAGGTGCGTTTCCTGCTCCGTATGTTTCGAGTACAACGCCTCGGATCGGATCAGCCAGGAATGCGCGCAAGGTCGATTCAGTGATGCCCGGAAATAAGCGCAATGCAGCGACGTTGCAGTCGAGTTTTTTGTGTGCACGGAATGGGGCTATTACTGATGGACGCATTATATCTGACCAGTTTACTTCTGCAAAAAAATATATTAAGGTTAAATGAATACTCAATGCAGTTCTTTTTCCCCGGGGAAAAAGTCCTCTTTTTCTTTTTCTTTATCCGATTTTCCTATTCCAACATGTCCCAATTTCTCTTATTAATTACCGATATTTATCCCAACAGTAACAAGCGGCCGTAGATTAGGGGATTCAAACGCATCAAAATCCACTGCATTCGATTTGGAGGCTCTGTTACCACGGAAAAGTTTATTATTGAAGAATAGACACACTTCTGGTATCACAAAATGTCCAGCTATTGTTAATGCGCCCAGAAGATTTTCCACGGCATCATTGCGCACCTCTGAGATTGGGACCTAAGATGCAGAAAAATATTACGAGTCATTTCAAAAACTGAAAATAATATGCGGATACTGAAGCTAGTTTCGTACCTGTGATCCAGTGAGTATCACAGTCTTGCTGTAGTGAAGTAGATTTTTTGATCAAAACAATTGATCTATATGCAGATTTAAAACAATTATAAGTGATTACGTATATTTACCCCAAATTCTCTAGAAGAAAGCTTAGTACACTAGCCGTGTACGCCATCGTGTCCGTGCCTGTTCATTTGGCAAATAGTCTATTAATATGGATGCAGTTCATAATCCGCATAAATACGTATTCTCAATTACTGACCATGCAATATTATAAACGCTTCGTAATATTGATAATTTGCCTCTATATCTGAAGTTATACGTACCCAGTCTGTATAGGGACAAATAGAAATTACGAGTCAGACAAGAACCGGTTGGTTAATAGGCAAGAAGAATGGTTTCAGCTTACCGTCAATACACATATTACATGAATCTAATAATGGCTCGTACTCAACAATCGAATATCTTAAATAAATAAACACGCAATCATAAATTTTTCCAGACTATTGGCTGTTATCGCTCTCTCCGTCATGCTCCTAATACCGTCGTTCTAATCTCTTACATGATTCTCTTTCCATATAACGAAGGTGGTGTGATTAAAGTATCGACAAACTTCACCGGACCAGCCTTCCCAGTGTCCTTGTCTGTCAAAGATATTTTGTTCTTGAACCCCTCTCCACGCTCTCCCTCTAGTTCACCGAACGTACGAACAGCATCCATCCCAACTTTCATGTAAGCGCGCGGATCATGAAAACGTGGCATTTGTGTCAAGGTCCGGGTTAGGTAGTGCTGGACCTGTTTGCAAGTTTAGTGAAATTAGAGTTCGTGATAAATATACGTATTAAAATTTTCTTGTTTAGATCATTACTTTTCAGGTCGCGGGAGAATATTGCTTGACTTACAGGGATATATCCTCGCGACTTTGTATGTTTCATTCCCACTGTACCGCCAGTGTATATTATCAATACACGAGATAAATCTAGAATATGATTATATTCCAGAAGATACTTTGTAACTTGTAACTTACGTCCATTTAACCACTCTCTCCCTCTTACACCCGGTCTCTCTCTTTCTCACTCGTATATTTCCTCCCCACCCAAATGTACACATGTTCTATTAAGTTCTCATCCATTTTAATCACTTGTTCTATTTCAAACCACTAACCAGCCACGGCCATATCAGTTTGGGTAGCGCCCAACGCCATAGAAACACAGTCATTATGCAGAACGGGTTGAATGACGGATCCTACGTCTTCTTCGCTCGAACAGTAACCGCTTTGCATATTTGGGGGAGGAGACAACAGTCTTTTCTGAGGTTTTCTGATATCATCATCCATATCTCTCATTCTCTTTAGATTAGTGTTTTCTTCAGAGGAAAGAGGAGTATAATAATACCGAGAACACGGTTGTGCCATCGCAAAATGGATCTTGAGTGACAAGCGTGGGAAGTGGAAATTAGTGAAACACAAGAGTATGACAAGGGAGGTGAAACTGGCGAAAAAAGAGTGCCCGAAGGGTGTCCGGAGGTTCTTTTCGGTTATGGAGTTATTTATATATAAATTTAAAGGACACGAAAAAAAAAGCCATAAACACGATCCGACGTTTCGCCATACTTTATCATTATTATCATTGTGTTGTGATGAAGTGTGATTGTCAGACCTGTAATGCAGGATTAGGCAAGTGCGGTAAGCACAGGCAAATGTTTATTTCTATTTTGGTAAACCGGAAGCAACCATTTGAACAAAGCCGTTCATATGTGTTCTTGCCGTTTTCAAATAATTGATTACAGCATAATTAGTATAACTTTTAGTATTAATATTAATGCATCTGCGGTCATACGGTCGATCTGACTCTTTTGCGGGCTGAAGGAAAGAGGTGAAAAAAAAAATACATTGTGTTTGTCGACAGCATGTTCTCAGCCCCCACCCCTTGATCTGCACACGACGAATTCCGATTTAATTTTCCAAATTTGATTTGTTGAACGTTCTACAATCTTTCAGATTATAATTCCTATTTCTGGATTCACCAATAGTGAAAAGAACTTTGTTTATTATTATGTAAAGTTCTCAAAGCAGCATAATATACCGAAACCACGGATCCTATCCAAATATTTGTGATTATACATGATGTATTCACGTGAACTGAGCGTCACATATTCATTTGCCCATTATTATTATTGAAAAGTCTAAAGTTAAATTTAAACTCTTCATTGATCAATTCCTTTTCTAGATCCATTGTTTCGTTATGCATACACTGAACTCCCTTAAAATGCAACCTCTCTAAATGCACAGGAGTGTTCAGCAATTGCCAAGCTTTCTTCCGGTCCCATCTCTATATGCGTGTTTTTCTAAATGCAATATCATGTAATCATTGATCTATAAAAAGGCACGCAACAAAGTCTGTGATATTAATATATTTGCTGTTACATAATCGCACTGAAAGTTGAACAATCTATATTCAGATCATACGGTTATATTTTGGTTGGGTTATTATTAGAAGATGTTCTCTGTATGCAAGGCCCAAACCTCGATACATGATTATTAAAATTTTCCTTGATATAATAAAGTTATATAGTAATAAATTCCAAACTGACATATTAATATGTAAATTCCAAATTTAAATTAATGTTGAGATCAGGAATCTAGAAGGAGGTATAAAAAAATATGTTCCAGCGAGTTCTGTTTCAGGAAGATTATGACAAAGAAGAATCTGTAAAACTTGAAAAAGGAGACCATCTGGTCAATAAGCGAGGCCACATAACCATAGTAAGAGATTTTGTTGGTTACACTGAAAGGAATTTTAATTCTTGGTCAAATATCAGAGAAGGAAAAGCCCGATCACAATGTTATTGATCTCATACACCCCTGCCAAAAATATAAATACGAATGTCAAATCCAATTTTCTCAAACACGCACATAATAAACATCGATGAAAGTTAATATTAGTCAATCGACTCTGTAACAAACGCTCTTTTTAACTGCTAATATGGAGTAGCACCCCCTTTTGATTTCAATACAGCTTTAACTCTTCGAGGCATACTATCGACTAATTTAATGATTACATCGCTTTGTATTTGATCCCACTCTCTTTTCAGTGCGGCAAACAATTCTGCCTTATTTTTCGGTCTGAACTTATTTCGCCTAACCCTCCTTTCTAATTCATCCCACAGATGCTCTATTGGATTAAGGTCAGGACTCTGAGAGGGCCACTCAAGCGAATTAATCGTATGAGATTCCTTCCAATTTCGGGGCATTGTCATCTTGAAAAATATATGTCTCATTGCCAAGTTGTTGTACATAAAGTAATAAGTAACACGTGTTCTCCCAAAATTTGTCTATATTTGATATTCCCTTCAACGGTCCTAGTCTATCCTTACAGAAACATTCCCACACCATTTACGGTCGGTACCAAACAATCTTTCATATATTTTTCATCGGATAGTGTCCAGACAAGCTTATGCGCATCGTTTCACTAAAAATTAACTTGTCCCATTCGCTTCAATCCTTTACGCGCTTGCACCATAATACCCTTTTTTTTTTATTCTTTTCGCTAATTAGTGGTTTCCTCTTTGCGACTCTACTGTAAAAGCCATAATTAAAAAGTGAGTTAAGGAAGTAGATGAGGAAAGTGGAGTGTGTAAGAAATGTAAGAGGGAGTATGAATAGTTGACTAATTAACTAACTAAAATATATGTAGAGTACGCTGCACTGCTCTTTTACTTGCTGATATAGTAAGATTTTTATTAAACTCTTCTGTTATCTGGTCTCGCGTTGCGCTTCTATCCTTTTCGTTACTCTTATCAATTGTCACTCGTCTCTTCATTAAGTTTTTGTGGGCCTACCAGAGCGAGGCTGCACTGTGGTGCATTCATCTTCTCTATATCTTTCAATGACACCCTGAACGGCCCTTTGGAACATTTGAGAATAACAGCTATCTCAGAAAAAGAATGCCGCTCTCCCAAGTGCAAACCTATAATCATTCCTCGCTCAAAAGCAGTGAACTCTAAACTTCGTGGCATTCTGTCAATTTCACTTATTGCTCTAAGTTGATTGAGGGATGGCCAAGAGTGATCTGGAAAGCAAAAACAGATGAGGGCCAAATAGTTATCATTAAGTTTACGGATCAGTACAATACTGAAGCCCACCAATTGTTGGCTAATCAGGGACTTTCTCCTCAGCTCTACTATGATAGCAACAATGCTTCCAATAGGTGTTATTGATCACATTTATATAAATGCTATTATTGAGCATAACCAGTGTTTGCATGTTTTCTCTGAAGTCAAGAAGGCACTTGATATACTCCACAGAGAAGATATTGTCTTTGGAGATTTGCGCCTTCCCAATATACTTGTGTCTAGTGTCATCAGTGGGTGAGCAAACTCGTGTAAAGTTGGTGGATTTTGATTGGTGTGGAAAGGAGGGCATGGTTAAATATAAATATCCACCAATATTGAATCCTGATTGTGCATGGCCAGAGGGAGTAAAACCTTGTGGCATTTTTTCCAAGTCACATGATTGATCTTGGCTAGAAAACCTGCACAAGTCACTCAATATCTGAAAGAAAAACAGGTCAGGAAACTGCTCTAATTTCCAAATGATTTTTTAGACAAATAAATAATGTATATGGAATGTTGTAGTTTGTAAGTATCTTTGTGTATTGTGGTTAAAGTGTAGTGAATAGACATCTTTTGACATTGAGTTGTCGTATACACAGTGAAAGTACTAGTACTAACAAATTTATTTATGGATGGATATCAGTAATGGTAGCTTGCTTTTGCAGAAGCTGGACAGTATCTATGGATGCCTATACAGGAAACTGAATGATATTGTTGTATAAGGTGGTTTACAATTTGCCTGATTATATGCTAATCACATGTTCTCCTGATATAAGAAATTCTCAAAGAACAACTCCCTGCTGAATCAATGAAAAACGGCTGTAATTGATATGCAAACAATAAAAAGAAAAGCCATGTTTGGCTTAACAAATTGTATGTAAGCAATTTTTTGATTGATGATTGTCTATTATTATTACTATACAATGAGAATGCACAATAATCTTGCCAAGTTTGCTATTGAAAATTTAACAATTAAATATTAATATATCTTTATCCTCAATATGCTTTCTTCTATATCAATATAATGTCTGCAGAATTAAAGTTATTGTTATTGTAGCTATTTCTTTTTTTTTTGTAGTAATAGTGCTAACAGACAACATCTTTCCAGTTTCTTTGCATTGTACTGAATTTAAAATGTAGAGCATCACTATTACTATTTAATAAATAGATGTGGAGGAAACTATAAGAATAAAGAAGAGAAAACTATCATAATATTTCTGGATCAATATTGGCCATCTGACTTTTTTGGCTGCTGGCAATGCTTTTGTTGTTATCTGGAAAGTCTGCATCAATAAAAACAGACTATTAAGTGCAAGCAGCATAAACTGGAAAAATTTCATCTATTATTATTGCTGAGTCACCTAGAAAGTTCCTACGTCATTAATTAAGCCACTGATCATCGCACCAGCAAGCATCAACTTAGCAATCCCATCGAAAACCAAAACAAAAACTACCATGGCTACTACGCTTGAATACTATAGGCAAAAAGAGAAGGAAGCGAAGGACGAACTGAACGACGCGAAGGCAGCGTTGCAGACGTTTAACGAAGGAGAGGACGATGGTCTGCTGCTGAAGAAATTGAGGAGACGCAGGAAAGAACTAGATGAAGAAGATAAGAAGGAAAAGGAGAGGCTGGAAGGCGAGGAGACCAGGTTGATAAAGGCTGTGGAGGATTGTAGAACGGTATGGGTTAAGAGGGATGAAGACTTGCGCCGAGCAAGGGAGACCACTCAACCAGGTAATGACTTTGTGAATCGGGCGTTGGGAATAGAGAGTAGACGTAGTAAGGTGGGGTTTTTTTGGCTAACTTGTATTGTGCTTATTTATCGCAATCAGCCCCCGCCCATGGTGAAAAAAGGAAGGCAGATGAAGGTAAGGTCGTTTACCAGAATGCTCTTGCTGGATTACTATGTTTTTCACACTACAAACGTCTTGTTATTGTCCTACCTTCTCCATACGTTATAATACAGACCAGCTCTCAGACGCCGAACGCGAGCGTGAACCACGAAAGCAACGTTTGACAGAAGCACTGGAGACAGTATCCGACCAAATTAACCAAGCACCTGGCCCATCCTCGCTGGCGCTTCGCAAAACGTTCCCCAAGGAGCAACAAGCGCTCAATTTTCTCTGCCATCGTCCCCCGACACACTGTGGTCGTCAAATTATCTGGTATCATCAAGCTTTCCGGAACTTTGTAAGACACAGCACAGATCAGAGCATCCAGCCATCCAAAATTTCTTATGATGCAAGTGTCGAGCTTTGCGATGCCATGGCAAAGATATACAGAGGAGAGAATGAGCGATGCCAAGCACTTGAAACTGTGCTGTCACAGGAGTTTGGGCTGGAGTTTGCAGAAATCACTTTAAGCAACAATTCCAGACCTGATGGAATCAGTATGCATGAGATCAGTCTCCCCAATCCTAAGGACCGCTCTCGTACTTATCAGGAACATGTAGCGATAATCATTCGTGAGAGCAAGAATGAGATTGAGGGTGCAACAAAGGATCCATATCTCCAGGCAACGTGCTCGTACTCTAAATTCTGGAGCCAGTCAAAGCTCAAGGATTTGCGGGCAAAAAGCAACTGTCCTTCAATGCTGTTCTGCTCGGCCGGACCATGGTTTTGCATATGCGGAGCAGTGTTCCTTGATACAATTATCGTGGACCCTTTGACAGACATGATTCCGCTGATGCCCACGAATGGTATGATGCATTACATGAAAATTGCACGGGTAATGGAGGCACTCAAAACCGCTCATAATGACCTTGCCGGCTACTACAATGCATTAGGGCAATCAGAACAAATGCTCACGAATGATATCGATATGCAGCGATTCTATCCTGATGTTAGGAGGTTCAAGGACGTTAATGGCAAGGATGTTAGTTTTTACTACACTGATGACCTCTGTGATCAGTGTGATCCTATAGGACATTTGCACCTATGCCGGTGCACCAAGCCTTACCGGGGCCGAACAGAGGATGGTCAAGAAATTGTTGTGAAGTTCACAACGCAGTACAATGAGGCTGCTCATGAACTGTGTGCTAAAGATAACCTGGCTCCAAAGCTGCTTGGTGTCAAAGAAGTCTCCAAGGGATTGAAGGTGATCATTATGGAATATGTTCAGAACAGCAGGACATTACATGAATATAAGCCCTCACAGCAAGATCAGTACTTGCACGTGATGGAGGATGTGAAGAGGGCCATCAGTTTATTGCACAGAAATGGTTATGTCTTTGGTGACCTGCGCTCGTCCAATATTCTCGTTCTTCCAGACTCTGCAGAGTCAACAAAGGTGCGGGCTGTGCTCGTCGATTTCGACTGGGTTGGAAAGGATGGTGAGGACACATATCCCATATCCATGAACGCCCAAAGCATTGTGTGGCCTGATGGCATAAAAGGGGGCGAGCCCATGCAGAAGAAGTATGATGATGAGCTGCTCAAGCTTTTGGAAAAGCAATATATTCCATGGTACGAGGATAGTTTATTTCAAAACTAGGAAGGCATATATCTGAACTTATCGCTATAATTTGTTTCATGTCTTGAATAGAAAATGTCTGATGTTTAAACGATGGAACTTTCATTGTATATAAAAAAATTGAATGTTTAATTTCGTGTGATGCTCAGCAATTAGATATTAATTTGAATATCAATAGTGAGAATGCAATTTGCAATGTTAGAATTTAAAAACGTGTTAAATAAAATTCGAACATTTCGCTAATTTACGGCGAAATGGCATAGAATTTCGGATCAACTCGATGTTGAAAATTTGAACACACATGCAGATTGCTATTATGTAATGATAAAAATTATATATAGGAATACCCGTATATGGAAAATTATAATTACACTCACTACCAAAAAGTATTGGCCGAAATTTGTCGATCAATAGTAAAACATATGAAAAATCCAATTTTTCAAAA
>CAJVPJ010001288.1:0-10843 GCA_910592205.1 Paraglomus occultum | reverse complement strand
CGCGTACTGCTTCATCTTGAATACCAAATAAATGCACTTTACGCGGACTGAGATAGTAAATCTTACTTACTTGTTGATCAGAATGGGGCACGTGAACGTTTTGTGCTCAATCGTAACTGTAATGAGCAATCGCGTCAATACTACAATAATCAGCTTTGCCTCTTGTTATAAAACACTCATCTACTAATTTTCTCTGTTGTTCTGCTAATTTCGTATTTTTGGTGTAATAATTTCTTTCTAATTTAGCCTTAACTAAATATTCTTTAAATTTTTTCAGTAAATCTTTCGCTTCTTCTTCTTTACGAGCATTATACTGTAAGCCGTTCCGAAAATGTTGGCACGTGTCACATAAATCTGTTCGTGGACTCATAATTTGAATATAAGGTGTTAATTGGTGCCATAACTTGCGAAACGCATCATATTTTAACAGTTTCAACGTGCTATCGTTTTCTAGACCTGCAACAAAATTGCGATAGACCGATTTATAACTCGTTTCAGCTGGTAAAAGCATAAGCGATTGAGTAATGCGATTGACATTTCTACCCGGACTTGGTAGTCCATGAATTTCAGCATAGTTTTCAAGAAAATTCTTTACGGCAGTAGCAACAGTTATATCAATGGTTATTTTAGTTTTCCATCGCGGCACTCGTTTTATGTTACCATGAATACGCGGTATTATACCATTCGTCACTAGGTGATTTCTGACGTTTTCGAAGTGTGTGCGTCCAATTCCTAACATATTGAGATACGTTTTCTGACAAAGAGTTGTATTACGATCTCAATAATAAAACGTTCGCTTATTAGTACGCGTTTTCTTTTTAAGACGTCGACTGGCAGTTATTTCTCCACCATTCATTGCTTTCAACTGGGCCATTAAAAATATGTCTTGCTCGGATCTAGATAGAGCTTGAAATGCTTCACGTAATTCAGCAAAATTTTCTCTCGGAATCATTTTTGAACAACCACAATTACAACCTAACTCCAAGAAAGAAAGTAAACAGGAAAAAAAGACCAATTAGATAAAAAACGCAAAGAAGCCCAAATTAAAAATTTGCAAGGTTGACAGGCTAGCGATCTGGATTATAATATTCAAGCCCCACCTGAGCGCATGGCCTTTTCATGTTCAGTCGAACCGTTATAACTATAATCTTTCATATACGGGTAATCCTATATATAATTTTTATTACTTTTGAAACTTTATTTAATTTTCGCTTTATTGCCTTGCTCTTGAAATGTAGAATGTTCAAACATAGATATCATCAAAGAAATAGTTGATCAGCTATTTTTCTAGGATCAGTCATCTAAAAGATGATAATGGGAATCCAGTGATATGGTAAAATTAAGCAAAGTAGTCTTTCCTTATTTCTGACTTCCGCGTTTGCTTTGTCTCGTTGTTCTTGTCCTCTTACTTGTTTCTGCCGCTGTCCCTTCATCCAATGACCTGCTGGCATTAATATAAATGTTAGCTGATATGCAGACTAACAAAAACCTGAATAAATAATAATATACCTTTTCTTGGGATAAACACAAGGTAGTAACTGATACATGCAGTTCTTTTCAATGTCTGTATGGCATAGCCGACCTGGGTCATTCCATGCACGCAAAAGATTTTTAAAAATGCTTTGATGGTTGTCGTCAAGTTTGAAGGCATTCAAGCCATGGATAGTGAGGCGATTTCCAGAATCACATTCTTCGAACAGCTTGCGATTATCATAATTGCTCACGGCTGTCCCAGATTCGTCTTCATAAGCAGACCCTGAAAGAATATAACAACATTGATTAAAATAACCACTCAATGTAGAATAATCTACTGTATTACACAATAAATGCAAAGATAGATCAAAGTCTGTTCTTACCAAGATGCACGAAAATACCCAGATAATTCTTTTCAATGTCAGCATAACAATCATCAGCAAACATCACTTCTGGTGATAACAGCACCTTGACAGCATGCGTCTCCTCAAATCGATTTTGTTTTACACTGCTGTAGTTCTTAATCTACAGATGCAGTTCATCCTGTTAGTTGTTGCAGGATTGCAATAACAAAAAACTTGTTCGCACTATACCTGAAAAATTAAAGCACCTAAACCGTTATTGCTTTCACGAATAACGGGTATCGCTAAATCTGCGCCTTTTTGATTGCGTTTAAAGACAATGGCTCCGCGCCGGTTCCATATCTCCTCACAAGTCTACCTATCTGGCTCATAAGAGAAATAAAGTGAGAGAACCCTATTCTAAACCATCAAGTTGTGAACAATTCTCTCTTGGAAAATTCGCTATTAGTTCATCCAGAAAGTCGAGAACTGGCCGACGGATCAAAAATGACACCTTTTGCTGGAAAAATAGGCGAGTCAGCAAAATAACAAAGGCATGACTGTTCAAAGCAATTGATACATACTCCAGTTCGCTTCCTTTCACAGCATATCAAGCGACGCCAGGCACTCAGCAACAACAATCTTGCGACCAGCTCACCCTGGCATCCTGCTTCCATAATACCGCCAGATTGGAAGGCTCCGTCCAGTTCTCTCAGAATTTCAAGTTCACTATTTTCCTCAGAAAGCACTTCGAGTGCAGCTTCAGAAAGAACTGGTTCTGATGGATATGTAACAAGAAGCCTCTTCCGTTCTTTATCAATCGCGACAAGTGTACCCATATGGGCCTTGACAAGGTCTGATGCTTCGCTTGAGGTTGGGGAAACATAAAGGAAGGCAATGCAGGCAACTAGAGCAAGAGCCGCTGTTCGTTTTAGCCTATAATCTTTAATTTGACTCCAAGCAGATTCTCCACCAAGGAGTTTGTGTGTCTGCTCAATCGTAGCTGTAATGAGCAGACGCGTCAACGCTACAATAATCAGCTTTACCTCTTGATATAAACTGTTCATCTACCAGTTTCCTTGTCCTTCTGCCAATTTCGTATTTTTGTTGTAATATTTTTTTTCTAATTTAGTTTTAACCAGATGTTCTTTAAATTTTCAATAAATCTTGTCTTCTTCCCGAGTATTGTATAGTGGGGGACACAAGTACGCATCAAATTGTTTCAATTTTCAAGGGGAAATCATTACTGAAAATGTCAATGATCAACAATAGTAATTTTATTAAATTTATTAATTTTTATTTATATTTTTTAACTGCAAATTCTGCCTGTCGTCCCTCCAATCCCTTCCTATAACAATCCATAAATCGTTTGGACCTTAATGCATATTTTCGTATTGTCTGTAGAGAAATAGAATCGAATGCGGATGGAAGAGTTTCCTTTAAACCGTTCCAAGTGTAATCGCAATCATTCCATTCATACACTTCACTACTCCCATCTTCAATCATATCATTAATAAAAGCATTGTCAGTTATTATTATAGTAGTATTATTATACAGGGAATCTGTTGGTTTTCTCCTTTTCCGAGCAAGCTTACGACATTGTTGAGTGCGTTTTGTGGGCCTGACCATTATTATAATTAATATTAAAGACGAAAATTTTTCGTTCTACACAATCTTTATTCAATGGTAATGTATCACAAAGTTTCCTTTTTTGTTAAGGCCTTAAAAAATGTACCAGATTTAAAGTAAATTTTACCAGTAAAGGCTGTTTCAAATTTCCGCTCACTATATAGATTAACCAAACTTTGAACAGTTATATCTCAAACCACATGTAACACTTGTCAATTTTCTAAACGTAACTTGTTAACATTTATCAAGAAGAACAAAATGGCGTTCTTAAATTTTGAATTATTAATACAGTAGTGCTTGTATTACTGTTAGAAATACATCGATGTTTGTTTGATGTGTACTTGTGTCCCCCACCATACTGTAAATATTGACATGTGTCACATAAATCTGTCTCGGACTCATGATTTGAATATAAGGCGTTTATTGATGCCATGACTTACGGAACGCATCGTATTTCAACAATTTCAACGTAGTATCGTTTTCGAGGCCTGCAATAAAATCATGATAGACCGATTTTGTAACTCGTTTCGGCTGGCAAAAATGTTAGCGATTGAGTAACATGATTGACATTTCTATCAGGATTTGGTAGTCCATGAATTTCAGTGTAGTTTTCGAGAAAAATTTCACGGTTGTAGCAACAGTTATATCAATGGTTATTTTAGTTTTCTATTGCGCGGTATTATGCCATCCGTTGCTAGATGATTTCTGACGCATTCGAAGCCACTTCCTAACATATTAATATTGAGATACGTTTTCTGACAAAGCGACATATTACGATCTCAATGGTAAAAGATTCGCTTATTAGTACGCGTTTTCTTTTTAAGACGTCGACTGGCAGTTGTTTCTCCATCATTCATTGCCTTCAGTTGGGTGGGCCATTAAAAAAATACCTTGTTCGGATCTAGAGAGAGCTCGAAACGCCTCACAAAATTTTCTCTTGAAATCACTTTTGAGCAACCACAATTACAACCTAGCTCCAAGAAACGTATTGCGTTTCAAATTCAGTCGAACCATTATAACTATATTTTGAAACGGAATAACTTGCAACAAACAAATGCTCTTCTTTTTCTAAATCGGGGCTGGGTCCTTCCCTGTGCACGTGAAATTAGTGTCGATAAAATTTTGTAATTTGGGGTAATATTAAAATTTGTTGTTCACGATTTTATAACGACCTTTCTTCATTATATCTCTCTGTATAAGAAAGTCTATACATTTTTGATTGACCAGATATGACGTTTTTCCTTGAAAGCTTTCTTTTTCTTCTGACTGTGTTTATCACTTGAACTTTTTTCTTTCCCTCAGCAAACGGATTCTATCAGTCCAAGTCTTGTGCGCTTGGTAAGTTGAAAATTTTTTAACACAACGCTTCTTACAAGAGGGGTGACGACGAGACTTATTTGCACGTCAGTCAAGAAGGAATAACATGTTGACCCAATATATACCCAAATTTCTGACCATTGAGAAGTGTATTTTAATGTGTGGTTATAATTGAATACGTATTAATTGACATAAGTTCACATTCTTTAGGACATGATATGCTTATATACGACCGTCATGCATTACTCCAGTTGCATAAGATGATCCACTAGTTATGAATATAACAGTGCCGCTCATTATTTTCTATATTCAAGGGACTAAAATACGACTAAGATGAATTTACATTATGAAACACCATTTCCATTCCCCTGTGCGTCTCTTAACGCATACTTGGTTGCTTTGAACTGTTCAGACAACTTTGTAGCTGTCTGATCGATCCATTGCAACGAAGTCAGATGCGCATTCAAGATCTTGACAACTTCATCAAGCTAAAGAAGGGCAGAATCAAAAAGATGAAAAAATAAATGAGAGTTCACAAGACGATCAAAATATCTTCGATTTGACAAAACCGCTTACCGCATCCTCCTCTTCATTCTGTGTAGTATCGTCTGCTTCTTCGCTCAAAGCAGCACCATTTGACGTTGACATGTTACGATTGACTTCTGTTATTATTGTAGCCAGAGTTTGACCCATTTTATCCAACTCTTCATTCATCGACTCGACCAGTTTATAACTATAGTAAAAGAAGAGAGATCATGTAAATTTAAATTATCAATCACACACATACACAGTCAGATTTTTTTTTTATGAATACCTTTTCTCGCGCGTTTTATCAACTGCCGTCTCTGCAGTAATATTTGCATATTTCGTTTCATATTGTTCAACTATTTTCTCCAGATGTTCAGCTTGCCCGACTATATTATCCAGATCTGAACGAATCACTTGCTGAATGCTTTTGATGCTTTCGACTTGGTTGGCTATATCATTGACCTTTGAGAAGATGTGCATTAATAACTATTGCACAAGCAATTGATTTGAATGCAGTTTAATTTAATACACTTACTTTGCCAATATTATCGATAACTTTACGGTCCATTTCACCAATTTCCTTTGCTTGACTATGAAATGCCTTTTCGCATACATCTAAATCTTTATTCCATTTATTCATAATATCTTCAATTGATGCAGTCTTTAACCAATTAGGAACCGTCGGGGCAGTTAGACCAGTCATAGTTGATCCTGATGCCGTTGTTGATGTCGTTGCTGAAATTGGTGGTTTAGTTAATAATGATGTCGTTGCTGACGTTGAAGTCGTTGCCAAAGGTGCTGTCGTTGACGTCGATGCTGTCGTTGCCGATGACGCAACCGGCGTTGTCGTTGCTGGTTTGCTCGGGAATGATAACTTAGGTTGTGGTATGTTCAAAGATCCACTGGATGAAGTCGTACTTTGTGATGTTGCAGATCGAGCAAAGAAATTACTTCCGAGTGAAGAAGGTTTGGTGGAACTCGCCTGCGAAATTCCCCCAAAACCAAAGGCGGACCCAGTGGCAGCGGCGGTTGGAGTGGTAAGAGTAGCTGTGGCAGTTGTGGCAGTTGTGGCAGTTGTGGCAGCTGCGGCAGTTGTGGTGACAGTTGTGGTGGCAGTCGTGGTAGCAGTCACAGTGGGAGTTGTGGTAGGAATTGTGGTGGTGGGAGTTGTTCCACCAAACAAAGGTTTGGTAGAGGCTGTCTGAGATAGTGCTCCAAAACCAAAGCCTAATCCAGTAGAATTAGTAGAATTAGGAGCAGTTACAGCTCCACCAAGCGGCGATTTGGTGGAAGCTGCCTGTGAGAACCCTGCGAATCCCCCAAATCCAGTCGGAGCAGAGGTATTGGTTGTGACTGTGGTTGCGGGAGTAGTAACTGTGGTTGCGGGAGCAGTGACTGTAGTCGCGGGAGCAGTGGCCGTAGTTGCGGGCGTAGTAGATCCGAATCCACCAAATGAAAGTCTGGTAGAGTTGATTGCAGTTGCGGGAGCAGTAGGGGCAGTGGCAGATCCGAATCCACCAAATGAAGGTTTTGTAGAGTTCGCCTGAGAAAGTGCTCCGAAAGCAAAGCCAAATCCTGGGGAAGCGGAAGTGGAAGTCGTGGTTGCAGTTCCACCAAACAAAGGTTTGGTAGAATTCGCCTGTCCTCCAAAACCAAAGCTAAGTCCGGTGGGCGCGGAAGTAGAAGTCGTGGCGGTATTTGCAGATCCACCAAACAAAGGTTTGGCAGAAGATGTCTGCTGCGAAAGCCCCCCAAAACCAAAGCTAAGCCCAGTAGAAGCAGGAGCGGAAGTTGCGGACGTATTGATTCCACCAAAAGAAGGTCTGGTAGAGGCCGTCTGCGAAAGTCCTCCAAAACCAAGTCCACCAAATCCAGAAAAAGTTGACGGTGCTTGTGCTGCTGCGAATGGAGAAGTTCCTGCACTAGTCGTGATCGCCGTAGCAAACGGGGATGTCGCTGCTGTTGTTTGTGATGCACCGAATGTCAGTGACGTTGTGTTTTGAGACGCCGAGCCGAACCTTAAGATTGAGTTGTTATTTTGCATTGCGCCGCCGAAAGACGGAGACGCTGCATTAGTCGAGCTGCCAAAAGAGAATCCACCTGGATTCTGAGCAAAGCCTAAACTTGAAATAATCGTTATTGCTCTATCCGTTTAACTCTATATACCGTGTTGGGCGAAACAAGAAAGCATTGCAACATCGTGTATTGTTATATAAGTACCGTACCGAATGTCGGTTTCGCCGTAGAATTATTGTTTCCCTGGTTGAACGCCATTTCATACTAAAAAATCCTAAAATTTTTGGGAACACATGATATTTATCGCTGCAAGAGACGCGCGCAGACTGCAACCTCTGCGGTGGCGCAGCATAAGGTGCGGTGCGAACATTATTAACCCATCAACTAAAAAGTCCCCGAGGAACTTTTGACTGTATTTCTTTCGTCCATATATGCACCATACTAATACTTTATTACCTAATCAAATTTGCTTGTCAATTGGTCCACAAACACCTCTTTCTTTGCAGAATCCATGGTCTTTGCATCGTTTGCAACTTTTACAAGAGTATAGCTTTTTTATCGTAGTGTATCCAGTCAAAAACTTAAATCTACTCCGGTGTTATTAATGCTAAGTGAAATGACGCGCTATATTTCAGTGTGCACAAAAATCTCTTTGTATATTAATCTATGCAAATGAAGATAGTTTTGTATGATTGAAAGTTTAGTGATTGTACGTTCGGGGGAGAAAGCAGTACATTCTTTATCTTGTTGCATTGTTCGATGGTGAAGGCGTTATGTCGTACTTACATTTCAAATCATAGCCTGAATGCTTGTTTATGAAACATGTACTCAACAGTAATTGCTTATAATACACGTATATAGTGATGTACGTAAGCGCAAAACGATTTTATAGGCAGAGACGTTCGCGCAGTAACATAGGTTTAATTTATTGACTGAATAATTATGTAATAATGTCCATTAAAGTACATTATTCGAACGCCAGATGAAAGCATCGCGAGCAACAAAGCGAGAGAGCAAAATTGAGCATAACTTTTTTTCATGACATTTACTGTTGATTCTGATGTTTTCTAATAAGTACGCTCAATTTCTAACATATTATAATAAAATTTTCGAAACGAATTGTAATCTCAATAATAAAAAGAGTTTGTTTATTAATATGCGTTTTCCTTAAGACTTCAGCTGGCATTTGTTTCTCTGCCATTAATTGCTTTCAGCTGGGCCATTAAAATATATTATATAATAATTGTTATTCAGAATTATGAACAGACTTTGATGGTGCAGAAAAAAATTTGGACTGAAAAGTGTCAATATAAGAAATTTTGAATTTTATGACTGAAATCGCAATACATCTAAAGGTAAAGTATTTGGTGTTCGAAAATTTTGCTTGAGACATTGGGTGATCAGGGTGTATGGTACATTATGCAGAAAAATATTCAAAGCGTTCACTCATCCCTGTCCTGGATTAGACGCAGGTACTTGCGACCGCTACTGTAAATGAGCCGTTTATGCCGAAACCTTACAGCTTTACGTGAGTTGTTTATCTATCTAGTTAATTAATATTTCAACGATAAAAAAAATCAATTCAATTGTAAAGATCTTTATTTAATATTAGATCTATCCAATATGAGTATTTTGGCGATGGAATATGTGCTACTATTTATTTTTTTTGACACAAAAATTTGTCACAAAGATTGAATAAAATTATAGCGTTTGTGGGTTTAAATATATCTTCCCTCGAAGAGTACAATCAACTAGCTCCCAATTGACTCAACATTTATTGTTACTTAATACTGAATACGAATAACGCAAATTTTCGAAAAAATAGATTTTCATAGCCAATACTTTTGATAGTGAGTGCATGTCGTGACGATTTTCAGTGTCAGTACAAACGGAGCTTCCCTCACACAAAGTTATTTATGCAATTAGTAATGTTCGCGGAGCGAGAAACAAAATTTGAATTCCGTTATGGATATACATGTGTAAGTCCAAACGTAAAAGCCCCCAGGAAAGCATATTAATCTCTGTCGTAATAGTCGATTGAGAATAGATTTAAATAGACCTTACAGCCTTGAAGAATGGATTGAATATTACAATATGCCACAAGTTCACGACGATAAAATCATTGTCGGTAACGAAAATGTGCTAAGCTGTAGGGAGTTTAAAATATGAGCCCCTCGAAGGCTTCTTCTGGAAAGTGGAAAGAGCGAATTTGGGCGCGTTTAACACGTTTTAGAGAAAATAATCTTTCGCCGGATCAGAGTAAAAGCTATCTTGAAGCCAGTAAAGTAATCCAATTTCCGGATGGCGGCTCCTGAAATCGGATTATAGAAATTATAACCATGTGAGCATGGAGTTTTTTGCGCGCCGGAATAAATACTGTGGTGTAAATTACGAAAAGTGACTCGAAAAAATCTAACTTTAGATACCGTTATGATGATAAACAATGCTGTTGAGGTAATCGATAAGAATTTGCAAAACTGACAGTTTATTGTAATTAACTTGACTACAGCAAAGGGGAATCCACTCTATACTCGTTTGGGTTGGAGACATGATTACAAGATTTTACGCTAAATAGATATGAAGCGGTACCACAGCGCATCTGCTCTAATATCTTGTAAACGTGCATAATGCGGTAATGTAGGGCGAGTTTCTGAGCATTGAATCCAACAAGGCGGTAATCCATTCCGCGATTCACCTTTGTATCTTGCACATTTGAGTCTTCCGATTGCGTTGCATTTCCATAACAGCATATAATTATATTTAAGTTGATCTTTGTTTAAGTTCCGAATCGTTTTTGTAAGTTACACCATTGTATTTATGTCGGCGCATAAAATTCTAATGTCTCTCTACCCTATTATTATATAACCAACGAGTCAATTGACACCAAGTTTCACAGATTTTCAATGCTTTTGCATGTAATGAGTCTTTTGAATCATGTAATAATTTCATCAATAATGCGCTAATATTCACCACATCATATTTGCCTAATTGACAAAAATGCCTTTTGTCCTATAAAATTTCAGATTAGAAGCTCACCTGTGTTGGAAGCTGGGTTGGAACTTGTCACATTCTCTCTCTGTGTATAGTGTAGTCCAACTGAAATTTCTGATCAACCTATCATACAACAATTCATTCCAAAGTATTTTATATATACAAAATCCACAATATAAGCCAAAGAGCTATCCCTAGCCTAAGAGACCCAGCTTGCACTAAGCGTCGAACTAAGAGTTTATCACTGGCGGCTAGACCCAGCTTGCACTAAGCATCGAACTAAGAGTTCATAACTGATGGACTAAGCTCTTGGCATATACCTGCCACTACCAAAAAAACACTCCCACTTCTATTTTAAATTTCACTTATACTTTTAAGAAATATACAGTACCTTCAAATGGTCAAGGATTTTTAAACTCTGTGTCTACACATCTTAATCTTATCAAAGTCAGAAGCCAAATTCGCCACCTCCTGTAGTAGTAGTAGTAGTAGTAGTAGTAGTAGTAGTAGTAGTAGTAGTAGTAGTAGTAGTAGTAGTAGTAGTAGTA
>CAJVPJ010001287.1:0-10847 GCA_910592205.1 Paraglomus occultum | reverse complement strand
TTATGTATTTGGTTGCTACTGGTGAACCACCTTTTAGAGATAGGCAATTCGATAAATATTTGGTATGCGATATTATGGGCGGACTACGACCATCGATGCCTGATTCTGCACCAGAGAAATACAAGAAACTTGCCGAGCGTTGTTGCGATGCTGATCCTGATAAGCGTCCTGATGCGCTTTGGCGTCATATTGGCGAGCTTGTTAGAGGGGTTAGAAGAAACGATTCTGATAAAAACCCATGGAATATTATCTATCATAACGATGTAAAACCATTGTCACGTCTCGAGAAGGAGAGTAAATATTCTAGTAAACTTTTACCTACAGGAGATTTGCCTAAACCAAGAAATAGTTATAATTTAGATTCAGCCGCAGGTATGACGAAAGCAGTTGTTACTTGTTCATAACGTTACAGTATTAACCTTGTCGATTGTCTTATTGGTTTAGTGACTAAAAGTTTTGAATAAAATAATCTACGAGTTTTATTCAAGGGCTTACCAACCTTTATAATTAAATATGACGACATGACTCAGAAATAATAATTGGATCGATATGTTTATTAGAAAGCATTTTTGGGAATGTAAGGCAATTCCTATTTAAACGATTAAATTTTGTTCTATTCGTCAAGACGTGTGTGTAAATCGTTGCTGTTGTTTTTCCATTTTCAGTGGTTAGTTATGCTGAAATGGACGAGCGCATCTATAGAATGCGACCGTTTTATTTTTTTCCCGACGCCACCCTTAATCACTTGACATTAATACATGTCACCTGCCCTAAATTTGGCAATTTCTTAATTTTATACCGAGTTCAGAAGTTGCGCGCGAGAACGTTCATTATTTTTTTCCCCGTCGTATACTAGTTGCGTTGATCTGAGAAAAAATTTCATATCGAAAGCTATCAGGAGGTTTAATTTCATTCCGTCTCCTAACGCTGGCAAATAGAGCTTAGCATGTCCTTTTGACAAGACGTTATCGAGAACGTCAACTGTTCCAACAAACTCTACCCGAGAACCATAGATTCTCGATACCGATGGAATCAAAGCGATTTTTACTTTCAATTTCTCGTCTGAGGCCTTCAATTTGTGCCTTGAATTCATAATCGAAACCGAAGTTGATAACGTCAAGCAAGGAGCTGAACGATTGAAAAGAAATTTAAGGCGAGTGTTTCTTTTTACGCGACACGATACTCACTGGTGGCCATATGAAAGACTCTGTTAAGTCCCGAGAAGGAGAAATACACTTCCATGGCTACGGTGGATGCCTACGCTACGTTAGGGGTGTCATCCTGTCATGGTCTGCAGATTTTGCATAATCGACCTCTTTTGCAGAGGTGGAGCCCTCCAGAGTCCCGAGAAGGGGTTTCATGCTCACACAACTATGGCGGTGCCTACGTGCCACCTGATCTTACGGCGTTCGATCGAAAACTGTTCTATGGAAGCCAAAGTTTCAAGAAAGCGGAAAAGAGTGGAGTTACGGCCCCGCCACACCGCACAGCCACAGCGCCACAGCCAGCTGTGTTTAGATGAGGTATTGTTTTTGATTTCTACAGTCATTAACAGACCAGCAGCTAACAATTTTTGAGGAAACTTACAGATGAAAGTCATAACCACGAGAACTGTCAAAACAGTTACGAATGTGATGGAGAATGCTCAAGCGGTATGAAAAGTCCAAATCATTGGGTTATCATTGGAGCGCCAATACTCATGTTTTGTTTTATCATTGGTATCATGTCAGATGGTTTCGGAATCGTGTTTAAATGATGTGGATCAAGATTCTATAGAGCAAGCGGAAGGTGTAGATGACAATTATCAGCGCGTGGACCTCAGTGAACAAACTTCGCAAGGGGTTCAGCATCGGATGCTTTTCAACACTAGTGACAAGGTAAATAATTCCGTCAATGATGGGCATAAGGCTATAACTGCTCACTAACTTTTGATTCTTTGATGTGTGAATTGTGTGACGTTAATCGCACTGGGACAAAGTTCAAGGCTGTCAATAGAAGGCACAAAAAAGGGAACTATTTGTCACTTCCAAAGATGAATGAGGTAATGAATGAGGTATAGCCGTCTCTCTGTTACATAGGAAATGAACAAACTGGGTAGGCTCAATCACAACAGCACAAGTAACTTACCAACATTTTGTTAGGCATGCGGACAGGAAAACTTGCCTATGGGAATTTACGAAGTACCATCCCGGCTTAGGAAAATCGATGACTATCGTCAATTGTTAGCAACGCCGACGGATTCTGGAAATCAATATTGACGTAAGTATTTGAATCTCTCGATTTCTACAGTATATAATAATCCCAACGGATCCTAAACCCCTTAGGCCAACGTGGTGGCGCATTATTGATC
This sequence comes from Paraglomus occultum, assembly GCA_910592205.1. Taxonomy (NCBI): domain Eukaryota; kingdom Fungi; phylum Glomeromycota; class Glomeromycetes; order Paraglomerales; family Paraglomeraceae; genus Paraglomus; species Paraglomus occultum. The sequence goes on along the minus strand of CAJVPJ010001287.1, from coordinate 8,497 downwards.
TGACAGAGCTAAAAGCAATTTGCAGCATCGTAACCAAGACAGAGTTCTCTGAGATCAGGAGCATCATCACGGCAGGTTTGCGAAATGTGGCTTGGACGAAGCCGGATGACCAGTTGAAAGATGTCTGACAAAGGTTGTGGTTGAGATCTTTTTTATTTATTTTAGTTCATATCGTTATATTGGACATTCTGTCTTCCAGTTGGAAAGGGAAGGACTTAAGAAAGTCTGTGAACACTATGAATTTCGTGGAGCGCTTAGAGAGCTACGAAATCTTCTAGCAGAGAAAGAGAATGAGAATCCGTTTCTCGCACAAAATCACTTTGGCAACGAGAAACGGTATCGACGATGCTCCTGACGAAAATGACTACCAAAATGACAACGTGTCGTGTTACATCATCGGAGCTGCTACGCTTTACGTAAATTTTGTTCTGACTTTGATAATTTGGTCCTCTCTTAACACACTTTTTTGACCGTAACTTTAATTAGACAGGAGATGGTCAAAAAGCGGATACCACAGCGTCAAGCGATATCGACATTTTCATCAAGTCGCAAATAATTTCGTGCTTTGACGGTATCGTTGACAGACACTTGTAAGTCTAGCCATAAGATTTTTACCGCATATCATTATTAACGCTCACAGATCTTTTATATTCCAATGTAATAAGCGGTGAAGTGGTCTCTAGAGCTTCTCAACATCGCCGGATGAATGCAGTGGAGAAGGATACCATTTAGATTGGCTCTTCGTTTAACATATTGTATGCGATGCCGATTACCATACTCTTACTCTCAGCGCCACGATATAGCCAAGGATTTGGCATGGGACCAAGAGCTCTCGCTGTGCGAAAGGGCTGGCTCCAAAATTGAAAACGGCACAAAAAATTTAGATAACTCACTCAAAGTCCAAAGAACCGTTCGCGACATGCACCGTACCCTAGTTGACACCCTTTCCGAAACAGGTGGTGGGAATGCAGACAGTCTTGCAAGCTTTCAACAAGTTGCTAATACCCGGATTCATCTCGTCAAATTTTTTCATTCGCAGGCTCTCAGACATTACGTTGGCGGTGGATCCCACATTTCAGCCAAATTTTCCGAGTTCGACATACCAGCAACAGATGACGGTCTAAGCGGGGTGGTGAAGATGGCGCGAACCATGTTACAAGTCAAGATTCCTAAGGTCAACCGTACACAAATGAAAGCCAAGGCAGAATAGACCCGCATGGTGAGGATTTCATTATAGTGCCAGTCCGAGTGAAAGAACTTCTTCGCCAAAAAAAAAGGCAAATAAGAAGTAATACTATGTAAGGTAGCTGACTAAATAAGCGATCATCTGGCAAAAACTTCTAAGCTACGTAAAGGGCAGGTATTAACTGAGTTATGCCTATTCCATTTCAACAACTCACTTGATACGATCTATATATATAACACCTTTCCCGGCTTACAAATAACACGGCACACAGTAATAGTTAATGTAATTAATGCTTAATATTTGAATTTTTCTTTTTCCAGGGCAACAATAAATAGAGATATTAAAAGTGCGTTTCAATCGATTTGCCTTATTATAATTAACAATAACATAGCAATTTACTCACTTCGAATACATGTCAAAACCGTATGTCAGACAATTCTCCTTCCAAGCTCATTAACACATACTAACTTTTCTCGACTAAATGAACCGATTCTCCAATTTCCATAGTCGTAAGTGATGGTTGAATGCATTAAACAATAATTGAACGTGTCCAATTACCAACACCTGTTGTTACTATTAGTAAACAAAAGTCTCGAATTATCTGAACATAACATTGTATAGTCGGAAGTTTACCTTACAGTGGATGACAACGTACAAGCCAATAAGGAATACAAGGTGAATCTATCTTTATAAAATAACAATGTACTGGTCGTTGTTGTATTATACTTGAACGTGTTGATGGCAAATTTTATACTGGCTTGAAACCGGATAAGGGTTCTGTAATTACTAGCCTCCTTCATTCACGATCTGCCATGGTTTCAAATGATATATTCGTGTTTACAGAAGATCGCAGCGATTCCCACTGTTCAAATGTAAACAGCTCGTTAATAATGCCTACTGTTTAAAGAAGGTTATTAGATTATGTAACTACCTGATTAGTTCCGGATTCCCGTACACCACGCGAGGTCATGGGCCCGGTCAAAGCTACAGCGGCTACAGTAGGGCGGTCTCCTTTCCAGCGTTTCCTTTCCCTTGTATCTGAACCATCATCATCGGAATCAAACGAAGCATAGCTACCAAGATAGCTGCTCTCGGCTGAGATGGTCCCATCATCATCTAACTCGTCCTCTTCAGACTCGACCATTGCGGTTACATCATTACGACCGTGTAGCCTTCCTGTCCTCTGAGCTTCTATTATACGATCCCAAAATTTCACGTCTTCAAATATACTTCGATTATGAACCACCGCACTATCGTCGTCTTCATCACCAAGATAAAGATCTTGAAGATCGCATGACAGCTCTTTGGTTGACGATTCGTCGAGATTTTCAACTGAATCGTCCGACATGTGTTCAGTATTTGATACGTTCGCTATTCTGACTGTGAATGGATATTTTTCCTACGCAGCATATGGGCGCAATTGTATAGATACGGCTTTTGAGAAAAAATGAATCTGTTTCTTTAAAATTCGAAAAGATTTCTCACCTTGACCAGACAAAATCTGTCTCCGTCTTCCAACTCGACTTCCTTTGGATATAGTATACTATCATTACCTTTTGTCATTGGTATAGGACCGAACTAGAGATTTAATCAGACGTTCGTGAATTCTTGTAACCATTCATCTTATGGACGTGTCTAAAATCCTTATCTGAATACTATTTACCGAAGTGACAGATACTCCGCCCGAATAAAATTGGAAAGAAGCTAACCGAAAGATTAATTGATAGGGTTGATCAATTACTTTGTCATTTAACCATTCTACCAAATGAAAAGCATCCAGAGAAACCAACCTTGTACTTTTCCGATTTCTTCATCAGGAACAGACATGACATCGCTACCAATAGCCAAAAGTTTTGGTTCCTCTACTTCGAAAGATTTAGAGAGAGGTGGGTCAAATATAACTTTAAGCTGTAACGGCATATTTGTCTTGAATTTGGTCAGCGCGATCTGTTGATTTGGTAACGGTTTATAAATGTACCAATAACAACACATGATCTGCTGCGCCGCTCATATCTACTCGATTACTATTACGTGTTTGAATAAGCAGTTAAATCCTATTTCATCTTACTTCCTGATCATCTATCTAACACAATCATTACATGCTACCAATAAATACAACAAAATAACGAACACGTAAAACCACATATGACCAGGTTTGATGTACACTGTGTTAAGTTTTGCACATTAAAAAATTCACATTCTGATTAACTAAACGCCAATGATTAATTTGCTCTTTTTTGTCTTCGTTGAAACGTCAATAACGATAAATAATTTATGATATAAATGAGTAGTTGATAGCTATGTCCAGCATTGAATGCTGCAACTTCTCACTACACATGTTATAGACATTTTATCTCAATTGTCCAACAAAAATGTTCGTATAATGACCCCAAGTCACAAGCAAATATTTTGTTTATATTACAATCCACTAATAATTAAATCTTAATGATTTATTTACATAATATCAATACTAATACCACGCACTCGAACGTACTGTCGTTACTGTAAAGACTAACCGCACAAGTGGCAATGATAATACTACACGCCACGCAATATGATGGAAATCTGTATCCCAATAACATATCTTCAACATGCCAACATCATTAGAGGTAGTTTTCATAGGAATGTATGCCGTAAATACCTGGCAAAGATCAATTCTGCAGGAGAATGTTCTTTGCTAATAATTTTCAATAAAAACCTAATTGGAAAAACTGATCAAAAGTAACATAACCCCCCATAAACCGAACTCGGGAAAAGTATTTTCGACGAAATTTCAAACTATAAAATCGGGTAGGAGCATTGCTAATTCAAATTCGAGTGACGTGACTATTTCCCTATATAGTAAACGAGAATAACGACAGAGACGTCAACAACTTTTCTCGCCAATTTTTAACAAAACATAAATAATACAAATTGTTACGTATTTTCTTTTTAAAAATTATTCTTAATTGATTAGGGGCAAAACCTCCTCCCCCAAAAAGATTCCAATAATATAAAATGACTACAAGTGTAAAAGACATATTCACATTATATATGACAGAACACATAATTAAAACGGCAATGGTCATCGCCAAAGGTTTGTTGGGTAATTGCGTATCTATTTTAGGAGCGACACTTTTGAACGACTTGCATGTGCCATCAGGTTGGCAAGTTTGGTAAGGTAAGCAGCATAAACCATTATCGCAACCAGTATCTTCATTACTGCAAGGCAAGGCGCAAGCTGTCAACTAAGTATGTATAGTTTGTAGAGCAACAATAAATACCACCCGGACATGGATAATAATATGAATCGCCACAGTGTTGGTAGTAACATATTTTTTCGAAGAAAATGCTTTGATGCGACCGACAAAATTCCTTGCTACATACGTGTCGTTGTATCTACCTTGCAGTTGGGATGATGTAGCGGAAGTAAAGGTTATCGCAGTCAGAGCGAGGGATAATGCAAAAATCTTCATGGTTAAACGTTGAGTGAAAATTATTTTAATACAAATATCCTACGCAATTCGCCTGGTGTAGAATGGTCATGAATACCTTTATCTTAAATAAAATTTTACGGCTATACTTTTAATGTTGTACTAATAAAGTGTAGATGAACAGCCGTATATCGTTAGATCGTAATCTCTCTTCTTTTACTTTAAACGGTGAGCTAATCGCACAATTGCCAGTCTTTAATTAATTACATTACTATACATTTACTGCAGTTAATAGCAAGAACAGTGCTTTATCGACAATGTGAAATGATCATATACCTTGGCAATAAGTGAATAATTTCAGAAATAAAACAATTAGAATTTTACTATCGCGTATTTGACATCCATTGATTATTCGAGACTTCAATCTTTGACAGAGTTTCTTGTGTTTATTTCAAACCAGTATTTACACTAATATCAATAAATTTCCTGCTAAATATTATAAAAATACGGCGCAGCTTTTTGTTCACCGTAATTTTGAATGGTGAATAACGTAATCGCACTTTATAAATAATTATATTAAATGCCATCACGCTTTACTCCCAAGTTTCGGTATTAATGTTGCTGTCCAAATTTTACCTCCCGCCAGTGTCTATTTTCGGCAACTTTTCTACAATTACTTTGTGTCATAATGTTCCTTTCCGTTTCTTGTTTCAAAGCGGCTCGAACCAAGTTGTCAATTGCTGGATCATTAACAGATCCTGATGGTAACGACATTGAATAAGTTTTCAAAAGTACAATCATGGAGAAATCTCGTTCAACATTTATTTATGTTACATCTCTCACATGCCGAATTTGTTGGATATCGCGAATGCTCTATAATCGGACTCTACCTCCGAGACGACAAGCAGAATAATTTTTTTTGTTATGTGATCGCTCAGAACCATGGTGGTTTGAATTGAATTTTTTGTTATTAAACATTGCGGAAACTAATGCAAAATTAATAGTGCAAAAAACTTTGTTAAAGCGGACTTTTTATCTCAATAACGTATTTTATATGAGATAACGTAAACTTCATTACAGTAAAATTTATTTATTTACGTTTCTATTAATTCTCTACATTTGTCTTACCACTCAATAGTTTTCTAAGTTAATAAAATCTTCGTTAAACCGGACTTTGCTGTGTCATCGTTATACACAGTCCACGCTCGTTATAATATGACTATTTACAATAAAATTGTGTTATAAAAATATTTTTATTACAATTTGTAATAGAGCATACGTGAAATAATGGAGTTCAAATTTTTTGTTATGTGTGATGTCATTCTTTCGTTTCTAAGATCTTGGTGTTCGGCTATGGCCTTCGATTTCATTATTCAATTAGATTATACTGGCTCGGTCGCGCACTTGTATTATGTCACTCCAGCGTTAGGGTTCCTATACAAAGAATATGACCGCGTATGAATCTTACGATTAAATATTGAATATTCGATTACACACTTCCCAAGAGCGGATTAGTAGATTTCTTTCTCTCTCTCTGAAAAAAATGATACGGTTTTTTGTGTACATCGCTTATTCTATAAGGAAATTACGTAACCAGCATGCATTCGTCTCTTATCATTAAATTTGACCCTTCGCCCTGCGCCCGTAGTTTGATGGTAGAGCATAAAATAAAACCTAAGTCGTGACAGAGTTCAAACGAGCCACATATAGTACATATATTCCAATCGTTTATGTGTTCTCCGACGTTGCAAGTCTGTAAGATGTTGGGTTGACAATGACTTAGCGCGAATTATTTATAATTAACTATAGCATAGCAGAATGTGATGATAAGTATGTCACAATTCATCAACTTGAGCCGACAACATGTCCAATGATCAAAACTCAAAGAGACTTTGGATGCTTCACTATACAAACACTCACAACGTAAGAACCGGAATATTACGTTATTATACATGTACAATACCTTAAATTCGACCAATACACATAATAATAATTCACGTGTTTGCAAAATTATAAATAGTCTGCAAAAAGTAAAGTATACGCGATTGGATTTTTTGAAGTATCTCAAACAATAGACTTATTGAACAATTAATTAAGCGTATATTGCAAGCACGAACATAAGATTTGAAGTTGTTAGATTCGCTCTCGCCATTAAGTATGGAATATGGCTGTATAAACAAGCCATATTTTTGACCTAGATAAACGGGGCGTGCAATAAATACGCTCTTTGATTAAGGATTATTATTTATAGTTGCTCTAATAGTAGTAGTTCTATTATTGTATCTGAACAAAAGTTATATTGCTCAATGGCTAAATTAAGTCGATAATCCAGTTTATGAAAGTTAATATAGTGTTCCTTTCACTTTTTTAAATAAAGCTTGTAGCGCGTTTTTATAGAGCTATCAAAATTATTTAGAAAAAGGCCGACTGCCTAGAAAATACTACAGTAATGAGCCTGGGCTCATGTGCTTTTTCATACGTTATTATAACTAATATTACCCATTTTCCATTCTGCCGAGTGATAATTAAACATATAGTATTGGTGTGGTAGACATCCCCCAATTACTATTGACCCTGTCAGCAAAATTTCCAAAATTTCTTCATTTGTGTGCCATTTGAAATAATGCAATGAATAAAAAAACCAGTTCTGGTAGAACTATGCACAAAATTTTGAGAGCGAAAGTATACGGCCTTGAAATTTAGTCTATAAAATTTGCTTATTATTATGATGGCAACCCAATCGTCGGTTGGAGGAAATATACTATTCTATTGTGTGCAAAGAATTATGATACCAATCTTATTAGAATTAATGACAAGTTCAATGATAACGGGAAAAGGCAGTTAACACTTCGCCAACGACGTGTCTTTTAGGAAACAACAAAATAAACAATTTGCTCGTTTTATTGGTCTATTATGATACAAAGATAATATAAAATAAAGATATTACTCGATCCCATTCCTGTAACCAATCTACTAACAATCCATTAAACATAACAGTAAGCCTGATTTTATGCCAGAATTTCTGTTATGTTCATACAATGTACGTCATGCTTTCAGCCGCAGCCAATCATCGGTCGTTATGCTGCACTATAAAAATTTCCCAACTGGAATTTCCGTATCCATCAAATAATATGGCCTCCACACAGAGAAAGGGTATGGATTATACAGTATATGATGTAGAAAAAACCATTCTATACATTGCATAATCAATTGACGTTTCAAACTTTTCTTCTGAATGCATCTATGATCGGATCGGTTCTTGTTCTGTGGAATAAAGGTCCCACTCAGGTATTATCAATAACCACACTTTGTGTGCCTTTACGCCCGCCCATGTGGACCATTTTCTTATATCATTTTTTGTAAAGACAGAGTTGATGGTGAAGGCTTGCGCAGAAATAGTCAACGAGCTAATTACTGCACATGAGAACAATAAAGACGTTAATCTCAATGGCTTAAAGACAAAGTACTCGAAGAGAAATAAATTAAAAAATCAACCGAAATTGGTTGATATAATAGCTGCCATACCTGAAGCATATAGAAAGGCACTATTACCAAAGTTAAAAGCTAAACCTGTGAGAACAGCAAGTGGAGTAAGTCACGTTGCTATAAAATGATAGTCTGATCGGAAAACTGATCTTTGTGCTAACGATATTGGCATTTAAACATCAGATCGCAGTGGTAGCAGTGATGTGTAAACCGCACCGATGTCCGCATATTGCAATGACAGGCAACGTCTGTGTGTAAGTCAAAGTCTCTCTTATACGCGTAAAGATCTTTAAATGCTTTACCATTTATTAACAAATTGTCTGCGGTCATTGTATCTAGTTACTGTCCAGGTGGTCCCGATTCAGATTTTGAATATTCTACTCAATCCTATACTGGCTATGAGCCCACTAGT
>CAJVPJ010001286.1:0-10847 GCA_910592205.1 Paraglomus occultum | reverse complement strand
ATACCGAATGTCTCGTTATACCGAATCGTGGATGCCTCCCCCGACACTTCGGTATAACGAGGTTTGACTGTAATTAACTGTTCATTGTTCCGTTGCGCTAACTATAATAATAACGTTTTGGATGCTATCTTACTTCCACAGTGGGGATCTCTGTGAGCACTTAAGAGTAACTGTGAAACATGACCGACCTGTGGTCCGACTTTGACTTTCGGCTTTTTGTTTATCCACAAACCCGTATTAAAGCCTAAGCTACTTTTTGGTACTTGACGCTATTTTGCTGACACTGAGACTACTACGATAGAGACCTTTCCGGGAAAAGGACGTTCATGTCGCAACTGTCTGTTTGCAGGCCAACGAACTTTTGTGGCAAATAGATGCATATTCAAATGATATTATCCTGTCAGGGCGGATGGAAAATCACGGTCACGGACTATATTAATGTTCTGGAAAACCACACACTCTTATACGAATTCTCTTGAAAATAAAGAGAATATAATTTTTTCGAGAGGATAAGGCACCTATTCAACCCTCCATATGTGTACGCCTTACCTGTTCCCAAGCTCGGGAATTAGAGATGAATGCACGCCTTCCATATCTGCATTGACAGTTTTTTCCGCCTCCTATTACTATTGTATCCTATGCACGCCCGTGATTTGCAATTGTGTTACATCGAATGTCTAAATTTAACATGAAAAGAATAAGAAATCCAACAAGCCATTGTGATTATCAAGAAGCTTTATCTTAATCTTTGTAAAAATTTTCTGAAGCATAAAGATGCACGCGCGCTTTAACAATGCCTGAATAAAGTTAACGCGTTTAATAATAAGTAATGGCTGTACACACAGAAACGTCAATTGTGTCTTGACAAGGTAAAGGAGGAAAAACCCACAGCAATGAATAGCAAATTTATAATATCACATATTAATATCAAGTAATTTATGTTTAGATGCTTTGGCTTTTTTATGAAGATGTTTATCATTATTCCAACCTGTGTTACAAGATTCTTTGAATGAAAAATAAACTGTCAGTAATTAATAACAGCTTTGTTGCTATAATAATAATAAATTCAAGTCAATGAAAACAAACTTACGCCATGAATCAAGAATGTTTTACATAATAAACCAACACCTGCAACACTCTCATCTGTTGCAGGCAATACCTGTCAGCGATTTTTCTTCGCGAGGCGGCTGCGTCCCCTCACCGTGACAATAGGGCCCTGTAGTGTAGTGATGAGGTCACAACTTAGCCAACTTATTATATTATTCAAGTATCTATTTTCTCACATAGCTACCAATTATTTTTTCGAAGAATAATTTCATTATAGCTAGACGAATGGTTTATGTTGACCATTATGATCCATGTTTCGTATCGCAGATTTACAATAGGTTCACATGTCGAACATATCTTAGGCAATAGATATTCTCCACCAGCCTTTCTATACTATTCGCAATATTTATCAATATATACTATTAAATAAGAAGTACAACATTTTTAATCTCTTAATTATAATGGTCTATTAATTTTCGTTAATTAATAACGTCGCCGTTTTCTCATACGGAAGAAATACTGTAACGAATTAATTATTAACAATGTATTTATAAAATTTGATTAACTTTTCACATAAAATGTTTAATTCGTACACATGCTATATCGTAGATATTATTCGTTAGTTTCTGCCGCACATTAAACTCTTATGGACTTTTTCATCAAGAATATCCGCATTTCGCGTCGTGTCTCTATCACACTCTATGGCTCCGATACTCTACTAATATTTTGGCATAGGTTTCCCCCTCATTAACGAAATAATTAATCATATTTTAACTTAAACGATAAAGTCACAATATATTCACAATGATAATTGATTCACAGTAACTTTATTGGATCGAACGAGTATATTAAACTCTCGTGTTATACGTCGTCTATACTACCAACACCTTTTTTGTACTAAACATAAGGTATTGAAGAAGATGAGGATGCTAATCTACGAGAAGTCGCTGTCTTATAATCACAGTCTTTCTAAAGTGAACACTTCCCTTATTAGTCGTCAAGAGATTACGCAAAGCATCGATAGACGAATGCTCAGCAACTTGCTTATTAGTCGATAGCTACATCAAAGCAATTCAGAGTATAATAATAATAGCCGAATACTTCTCATGCCATCTCTAAACGACTCTGCATACACGTTTATAAATACAGTCATGTTTTACAAAAAAATGACAGTGGTATGATTCGTGTTACTGCACCAATTCCTTGACGGATCTACTTACAAAGACGGGTTTCATCTCAAAATCGATCAAAAGATGTCTTGTACGTCAACTGGCCAGTTAATCACAGCAAAGTGGTTGTAAAGTACTCGAATGGTTTACTACAAAGAAGAGATCCAAGTACGAGAGCCGCATGCATTTAAATCAAATCATCAACATTGTTTGCGTTGCGACACGATCTAATAAAATTGTTAGGTCCGATTAAAGTAAGTGAAGGTGAAAATACACTAATAAAGTTGAGAAAAAAGGCGTTCGTCAAATACATAGACGTAGTCTGTTTCACATTTCGCAGAAATACTCGTGGGGAATTGGCGGAGAACTGGAACAGAAGGATATTGACATAATGGTGCTATCGATAAAAACGACCAGTTGACCGAGACCTCTCAAGTATTACGCTCAACCATTATGGTTCGAGGTGGGGCTCTGCTTAATTTTTATGCAACAGACAGTGAGTACTGAATACAAACTTTTCAAACAAATATCATTCACACTCTCCAAGGCGCATTCTGTCATACGTTACTGTGATCTAAGCTGCATTCTATACAATCTCATAATAGTGCAAAAGTCGTTGGAGCTCATCACACTCATTGGGTCCATTTATCTCTTCAATTTCTGATAATATGTCCTGAATAAATAATAAATCTCAACTGTCTTGGAGAAATCAGGCTTCGCTTCTTAGTAGTACTATTAGCGTTTTTGTATGCGCCTGAGCTTCAAGAAAATGGAAGAGTATCTTGTATGCCTTCTGACCTCATGTTCAATATATTTTCGACAAGGGAACTCTTCCTCTGATAATATATTTGGATTGAACTATCGCATTATGTAGCATATTGTCTAGTCAACCATGGTAATTGCAAATCATTTACCGAAAAGCTTTCCACTAGCCGGGTCGCAGGATTCAAAAAAATCGCTCTTGTCAATATCCCCTGAGATCGTAACTGTGATACGGTACATCTAGCTTTTCATTCACGGCTTCGATTCGGCTTTGAGCGCACCGAGATGTGCTTTCATCAGAATCAGCGAGAAAACAAGTTTCGTTCATCTGATTCTTTGTTATCTCACATTTTATTGACTAATGGGTAATCACTCACTTACGGCCCAGTAGGTGGCCAGCGAACAAGTGGATTAGTCGATGGTAATATTTGTATTTCTCTTAATTTCTCCAGCTGTTCCCTTGCGAAATTTGGTGTTTTCGTACAAGCGCCCAAACAATCTCGGATTTTACGACTATTGTAGATTGCCCAGACTGCTCAATCTGAATAAAGAACGTTGATATCTTTGCTAACGCCACTACCTAATGCCGTTGGAGTAGAAAAGCTGTGATTAATACTTTGGCGACAACAAATCATATCACGCAAATGCATTATCACCTTACACGTAATACGACTTTCTGTCTTATGGCACGAGCAACAAATTTTTCGGCCAACTTGAACATAGCTTCAGCTAGTTCTGTATCTTTGATCTAAATACGCGGATTTTCCTTAATTTGCGACAAGCGGTTTAGTCATAGAACGAGGTAAAGCATGCCATAAATCTTCATCCATTTTAACTTATTTGCACTGGGCGTTCTCAAGTGGTAGATCTTTGGCTAGTTTTCCGACTGTCTGTTTAATAAGTTTTTCATTTGTTAAAGTTAGAGGTAAACAAGAATAAATTCTTTTGTCGGATAGACATCTAGCGAGAGGCACTGTAGCTTTTCTGTACATCTGTGATACGACATTGAGTGCACTCTGAAGGTCTCCTGCCTCCCGCGCAAGCCTGTAGTACAAACATCATATACTTTTCTTGTCGGTTGAATATTATTTTGCTTCGTCTGAATGAAGGTTGAAGCAACTGACCTAGATCGGATTTCGAGATATGATCGAACTTCTGGAGAAACTCTTCCTGTTCTGCACGCTGAATATCAGGTGGATTTAAACACATTGGGAGTGTTTGCAATTGCAGAAACTAATCTCGTTGTCCTGTGGATTGTACAAGCCATGAATTGCATTTAAATATTCTGTGACTGCTCGAATACAATCGTATCTCTCTATTCAGTCGACCTACCCACGGCCCAGTGACTCTAAGGAGGGGTGACTGTATAAAGGGATCATTGATGGTCATGTGATTAGTTATTTTGTAAAATAAGATTCGATTTTGAGTTCATTCAAGTTTTTTGAGACTGAGCAGGTTCAGATATTTGGCAATAGCTTGGTTTAGTTTACCCACAGTTCCATAGCTTTGTTCAATTTAGGATACTTAGCAGAATGTGTGCTAGGGTCCTGTTTTGTTGAAGCCATTTCTCTTTTTTGGATAGAATTTTGAGCGATTCATGTTAAAATTATATTTATTATTAAGGCAATGTCTGCATGGTTCAAGGTCAAATTTTGTTTCGCGTATTCACAAGTTTCGCGTTTATTGTCAATACTCAATTGAACTCTTTTTTGGTTGATGTTATGAGGACATTGTGTAAAGATTATTCACTACAATATAGTAAATTGGTTTAGCCCTGTGACTATCACTATGATGTGACTGTATAGTAATAGCATACCTGCGGGCGACCAGCTCTACCAAATATCTGCATCACGTCAAGAACTGACAAATCTACGAAAGTACCTTTTGTGGAATCGTACATTTGAGTTCCTTTAATTACAACTGCGTATTAACTCCCCAAGCGAGGGTAGAGAATCAAATTGTGACTATAAGCCAATGTGACTGTAGGGGAGGACGGATAAATCACATGATGGTAGTAACTTTGATAGGCCATTTGCATCAAGCGATAAAAATATCATTTTTTCTCTAGGGATGTCGTGGAAAGGGCTCATTTCAAAGAATTTAAAAGAGCTAAGAATTCATTTCTGCCAGAAATCAAACACTAGCGACGGTGTTAGGTGAGCTTAAATATCAACAATATGAACAGTATGACAATGTTTAGTTGAGAATGGGAACCATGAGCTTTTCCTTTATATAGGGAATTTCTTAAAGAATCATATCCAGAGTTGAAAAGGCAGAACCCGCATTTCCCTTTCCTTGTAAGAGAAGCTGCTGGAGTAGAAGCACGTTTTTTTGCTCGTTACGGTCAGTGTTATGAGCGCGCATGCATGTTGCGTTTGTTGAACTTATATAAACGATTGATAGCTATCTTGTTTTATATCTCATAGATTATGGAATAGAGAAGAAAGCAGTTCTTGATAATTTATCGGCAAAGGATGTAGAAGCTGAACTGGAAAAATTGGTCAAAGAAACGTCTTAACTGAGGTACGGTCGATCGAACGAATTCACATTGCTAAATATTTCATCTATTCAGCTTGGATGATTTATTTGCAAGTTTAGTAACGTAACCGATCATATTTATTAGTAATATTAACAAGCTCTAGCGTACAAAGACCACTCCCGATATATGAAGACAAAACTCGACTGTTGTAGAGGATTTCTCAACATGCTAAATATAGTGCTGTAAATGGGAATGATAAGAATGAAAATGCTTTCGGAACTTGTAAAGAGCTAAGGGTTCGTCGTTCTGATTGCCTGAATTATCTGGCTCTACCGGTTTCCTTTCTACATGATTAAAATTGTGATTGTTGGATGAGAATATAGTATTGTAAAACGCGAACTTTTTTAGTTGAATAAATGTTCGTTGTTTGTCCGAGAGATAAGCTTTTAACCACTTTGGAGGTTTTATGTGAAGTGAATAAGCATACAGTGCCGGCTCACGGCCACCCTAATTAATCATGAACAGTTACCACAGCCAGATGACCATGGAATACTAGCGCGAATTTCAGCATAGGCCAAATGATGGAAGACTTAAGCATGCCCTAAAAATAACTATTTAACAATATCTTATAAAAATACAAACTATGCATTGTTGTGAATAAAAGCCTCGCGATGGAAGTATTCGTTCGAATATGCATTAGCAAAATATCAGTGTTTTTATTGTACTCTTTAGTGGTCTGAATTTGAAATGGCCAGACCTCAGTAATTATGTTATTGTGATGACTAAAGTTTCTGGAATAATACATACATTAGTTTTGCTATCCTCCGAAAAATAAAGTGGTGCTTATTATTATTATGAACGTGTGATGTACCGCAAATTAATAATTGTAAGTTCTTCGAATATTCTGGCTTTATCGTTTATCACATGACAAATTAAGGTCTAAATTCTCGTCATTGACCAATAATAGTGGAAGACTTGCTGTAACAATCCATTGACATAATAATAAACAAAAATCACGGATTTCGGCATTCTTCTGACTAGCAATTATATATCTTAGACATACTCGCAATCCATCAGACAAACTTTTTGCAGCATTGTGTGTTTCGATGCGACGTGGAAACACTATCAATGGCGGCATAGCCTGTATTGCATAACTTATCAAAAAGCTCGCTGACCTTTCATTACGCTCACATCAAAAAACCCACACCCGAGCTTTCCTTTTTGTTATGTTCTCCGTCATTGTAAATGTTTTGAACTAGCACTCGATATAGACATTTACAATGGTGTTCAAAAAAAATGGCACGATCAAATTTTTTTCTAACTCATCACATATCAATATTGCTCCAAATAATATGATTTAGACTTTATTTGAAAACTTAAAAGAAGCCGATTATATGGCTGAAGCAAAGAGACTGGTCTTCCCTTTTCCACAGAAACCACGCCATTATTTTGCGTCAATCTTTCGGCATTGGACGTATTGACCTTGCCCCTTTATGCTAATATTATTACTAATGTTTAATTGTGTTCCGAAACAATTGGAATGATATTTTATCAGTGAAAATTGTCCGTTTCCAATTGTCATTTAAGTGGTTTCTGGCCCATATTACCCCGATTTTCTTTGTTAGCATTGGAGTGGTAAGGGGAAGGTTATTTTATAACCATGTTCAGCCAAATGACGTCCTACAGTTATGCGAGAGACCACAGTTCCTTTCTCCTTTAACTTACTCGCCAATTCTACGAGCATCAATATTACTTGTAATTTTTTTGCGACTATTTCCCCCTCTGTGCTTTACATCTCTTTTTCTTTTAATTTTTTTTTAAGTTATAATAGGGGCTTCGCGTATTCCCTTCTCCCAATAATATAACATCGTTTGTCGTTTGTCGTTTGTCGTTTGTCGTTTGTCTTTTGTTAACGGACTGAGACTTTTACACTTTTGTTTTGAGTAAAGCGCGAAATAAGTTTGTTTGTAAATAATAGTTTTGATCCATTGATTTTACGCGTTTATTTTTGGAAATTGACCGAGTTACACATGTACAAATTATTTGTATATGTATACTGTATTAGGAATCCTGATCAGTTAACATTTCTTTGCGTGGGATTTTTTTTGACTCAACGATTTAGAGATGTGAATTAATGGGGGATTTAAAGGGTGGCAAGCCCAGTACGTTTCTCACGTTCAGAAACATTAGGTTATCTTACATGTGCCATATGAAACCTAATCATTTCAACTATTCCTGATTAAGGGATAATAATTTTCATTCGGCCTTCCCGAACAAAAAAAGAAAAAAGAACCTTCAAAAATCTAAAAGGAGAGTCATCAGCAGGCTAAACTCCCCGAAGCCGCCGGACGCGTGTGGTTTCAATTGACAAGCCCAGAAACCTTTTTGCGATAAAAGGCATTTTCACGGTAAGAATATACTGACATGGAATATGTACATACAAATAAGTCCTGCTTATTCGTTAGTTAACCGTGACATTCAGTGACGGCGAAGCGTCGTATTGGGTGGAAAAATTGGTCAGAGCTCACCCCACATGGAATCTATTCCATCGGAATAAATAGGTGAGAATTCTCACTAAGTACTTGTTTTATAGTTATTGTATCCGAGTTAAGCACTCAGTTGATTTGTTCATGGATATTCAACTGTCGCCCAACATATGCCATCCGGTTAGGATTAGGTTAAATAGTTATTCGGTTAAAGAACATCCTGGTTTGCACAACATTTCAATTTATTTACAACATATTCTAAGAATGATATTACAAATTGATTTAATTAAGAACATCAAATTTAATTGCTTTTTGCCAGCATTCTTTCTATCTCAAACATAGCAATCCCTCCAGCAGCACTTATGTCCATTTTAGAGACCTCTGGTTTCATAGGTATGGTAATATACCATACATTAGGCCTCTTTTTATCACTTGGTGTTACGAGTTGGTTTAACAATGGTCGCGGTCCGGTGACTGATATATACGTAGCAATCTTTTTAGGAAAAGGTGTGTCAAGATCACGAGGTAATGTCCAGAACAAAAGATTCGAATCATCACTAAGCTTCCTTGGTGGCGGGTTTGATTGATTAACTGGTAGTACTTGAACAACAACAAGACTGAGATCATTCTCAATTATTAGATTATACAATTTCTCGTGGTTGCCACTTATATGAGGCCATGTTATCGAATGGAACCCACTAAATCGCTGAACAAAGTCGTCGTATACATCACAAGTCTTCTCACCCATAAATGATCCATCATATCCAAGTGCTTTCGCTGTTCTTATCAGAGAGCCAACATCTGTCGCCTCGTTGACTCCATCCATGATTAACAGTTTATTTAATTTTTTATCAGTAGGGAGCGGAATATTAGGGAAAGAAATTTCGGCAAAAATTTCGTGATCCTCTGGTCTTGATGCAGTTCCCAACACTTTCCTTGTCATATCAATGCTGATCAGGTAGTATTGATCTGCTGGTATTTGATGAGGATTCTTGATGAAATCCAATGCTGGCGGTTGAATTTCGTATTTTGTTTTAGGTCTATGCGGAGCAGTTATATATAAATTAGTAATCGGGATACCTCGTTGATGTAGAGCGCGAACAGGCGCTTCGCCTTGAACAGTAAGCTGTTTCATTTCTTCTCTGTATTGACGGTTCTCACGAAGTTTTTGGAGATGAAGAATTTTTGGATTTGTAACACCGTGCACTCGAGCAAGTTCTTCGGGATACTCATGATTATATTCGAACTTCGCTCGCCACAAGCGACGAGCTTCAATGGTTTCCGGATCAAAGTCCATTTTATTGCTTTCACCCAAAGCTGCTTTCTTACTTCCTCGACCCTTCCAGCTATAAACTTTGGGTTCTGGTGCCTTTGACAAGTATGGATCATCTTTCTTTTTCCGGTCGATCCGTTCCTCCGATTCGTGGGATTTGAATTGGTCACTCCATTTTCTTCTTCGCTCTTCTTTATCATTAAACTTAAAGCGGTCATCGGATCTTCCTCTTCGTTCTTCTCCTTCATCGGATTTAAATCGGTCATTTCGTCTGCCCCGTTCTTCTCCGTCATTATATTTAAAGCGGCCGCCCCACGCTTCTCTTCGGTCTTCTCTTTCACTAGGTTCATCGGATTTAAATCGGTCATTTCGTCTGCCCCATTCTTCTCCGTCATTATATTTAAAGCGGCCGTCCCACGTTTCTCTTCGGTCTTCTCTTTCACTAGGTTCATCGGATTTAAACCGGTAATTTCTTCTGCCCCGTTCTTCCCTGTCATTATATTTAAAGCGGTCGTCCCACTTTCCTTTTCGGTCTTCTGTTTCACTAGGTTCACCCACCCTTTCTCTTCTTTCTCTATTATTAAATGTAAACCGATCATTGAATCTTCCCCTTCGTTCTCCTCCCTCATTAGCTGGAAATCGATCATCCCATGTTCGACCGAGCTCCATGTGATCGTCTTTTTTTTTCCGGTCAATCCGTTCTTCTGATTCATAAGATTCAAATTGGTCACTCCATTTTCTTCTTCGTTCTTCTTTATCACTAAACTTAAACCGATCATCGGACCTCCCCCTTCGTTCTTCTTCGATATACTTAAAACGATCACCCCACCTTCCCTTTCCTTCTTCATCAGATTTAAATCGGTCATTTCGTCTGCCCCGTTCTTCCCTGTCATTATATTTAAAGCGGTCGTCCCACTTTTCACTTCGATTTTCTCTTTCACTAGGTTCACCCATTTCCTTTCTTTCTCCTCTATTATTAAATGTAAACCGATCATTGAATCTTCCCCTTCGTTCTCCCCCCTCAGTAGCTGGAAATCGATCATCCCATTTTCGACCGAGCTCTGTGTTATCGTATTTTTGGTATAGTATGCTGTATTTTGTCACTGAGTGAAAGTTTCTAAATTTGATCAAGGCATATCGAATCAATCGCTTATTTGTGCAATATTTCTGCATTACGGACAAGTCGTAAACCGCATGTAACAAACTATTTGGTAAGGAGGAGGTTATGCGGTAATCAGGAGGTGCTTATCCACGAAAGACATGGTGATTCGGATTATCAAAAAAAATTTTAAAAAATTAGATTCACGTGGAATTATCTCCCGCGCGATAGAAAGTACACAAAGATTTTAACAGGTAGAGAAGGTTTATTGAGTCACGGGAAACCCAATGAAATGCTTAGTATAGTAGTCAACCAGGATGCGTTTATAGGTCAAAATTTTTATTGGTCATGGTAGCGCACGTTTGTCGGCAGTCACATGAATTTTTCTCATCAGCTCTGACTCTCATTGGGTGGCCGCCAGTGGCGCAAAATTGTGCTTATCCCTACCAAATATGGGGGTAGGCTAAAGCGGAGTAGTTTATGCCACACAGCAGGTGCCACAAATTGACCAAGTGCCACAATCAGTATTGGA
>CAJVPJ010001285.1:0-10853 GCA_910592205.1 Paraglomus occultum | reverse complement strand
TTGTTGTTGTTGTTATTGTAACGAACATTTTTTTGATAATTATTTGGACTAGCCGAATAATTATCAATCATTCTCCTATCCACTGCATCTACCCTGTTACCTCTTGTTTTCCTAGGCCGTCCCGTAGAAACAGTTTCTGCAGAGTATATAGACTCTGGTCGAGATGGTAGCAAATCCGCATATTTATCATAGACGTACTGGGGCACAGGTGGGGCGAGTCTTTCCGAACTCGCAAAGGTTTCCACAGTCCTTGTATCCGGTACACTTGTAACACCAACATTATCCGCCAGCGGACCAGAAACTGTTGGATTCAAAGTCGTGGTACGAGTAGCGTGTTTTCTTTCGCCGGAACACAACCTAACCGTTATGCATATTATAATTATGAGAATTATCCCGGCTATTGGTATTATTACCGATGCCCACATGTTAATTAGATCGGCCAAGGATGATGACGGGTTTTTTGTGAATAGGAATCGCATTTTTGGTGATGCTGATGATAAGTGTGAACTGCCTGGTATGGCATCGCGTTCGGTGGAATCAAATGCTCGCGCGCGAAATGACAATGTACGGTGTTGGAATGTATTATCTAAATATACGTTTGAGCGTGCAGTTTAGTTGTCGTTCTTGTCCCGCATATACATAATCAGTGATTTTTTAATGATAAAACATGACTTACCTTCATTAATCGAACGGTCTGTCAAAAGTCTTTTTTCTCTCCTCTTTCGCCTATCCTTGCGTCCACTCATGTGATATTTTAAATTTGATCTAGTGTATAATTGTCTTTCGCTGCTACGCTTACTCAATATTACTTTATAACCAGACGACCGTTGCCTTTTATTTACATAATATGCCAATGTATTTTCTATTTTTATATGACTGTGTTCCACGTATTTACAATTTTTAAGAGTAGCGGGCGAATTTGGTATGCAAAGCCGATCCACAATCGATTGCACGGAAGCGAGCAGCAAAGAGTGTCTCTGTATATTTGGAGATTGCAAAAGTCTATGAAATGAAATGTGCTGACAAGATATAGCTGCTGTTGGTCTTGTTGTAGGTGGAGAGGATAACGTAAAGCATCGTTGATTTTGAGCTAAAAATTACAAGATATGGCAGTTTTAGCATACGATCGTAAAAATGGTTTGATAATAACATGTATGCTTGTATTTTCTTTTACCTGTAACAGCGTACGTGTCTGCTTTTCCCAATCCTCCGATCAGTCCAAGTATTGGAATCAAGAGCCAGGACTGCCACTTCATATGTTAAAACGTTCTTTGCAAAACAAATACAGTCAACGTAAGTCACTTTCTTTAACAAGTCTAGCGAGATGTCTTTTAACACAATACATACGATGTATATTTGTATACGTAAAAAGTTTGCTTTTTTTTTTTCGAGTTTGTCGGAATAAGAAATAAAAGACCGGCTTTCTAAATGTCGGCAACTTATTAACAGTTGCTCGAAATTCGACTTGTAGGTTTTTGACAGGAAAAAAAGAGGGATTCGGCGGGTTATTTTTTGTTCCTTTCTTTTTTCACATTAATAATAGCTATTGTACAAATCGTATCAAACGATGAGAAAGTCGGTTACGATCACATACGTGTGCAGTTTTTAAGCAATCTTACAAATACGTACACAGTCCTATGCGTGTCGATCAAGAAATCGAGAACGTGAGTTTTGTGACACAGTTACAGGAAATAAATAGGATATTTCTGAATATGAAACAGATTTAGTGTCAAGAAACAACAAAAGTGAATTGTTGATTTGTTTGAAGTAATAGTCGTTTAATTTGGGAATACTTATAATGGATTAACTTTAACTAGGCTAATAATTGATGCAAGATGTCAAATGACATGCATTATATAACGTAAATCACCGTTAAGTGTAAATGACTGGTTCGTAAATGATATCTTCGGATCGCATCGATATAAATAATTGTAAATTAATATCGATTTATAATTGTATTACGGGTTAGTAATTGTGTCTTAATATAGAATAAAACCGGTTTACACTGTTAGACGTGTCAAGAGTCGTTTTCCTCCTTCCAACCTTTAAATTATGGCGATTGCCGTACACAAACGAATTATTATACGTTTGAACCAGAACCACTATTGCTCGATTAAATATCTTTTCTAAATCGAATACAACTACCAAGTTTTCGATTAGTGCGCAAGCAGACTTTGTGCAGTACCGTACCAGAAAAGGCTCTTGTTTGCTTCAGATGGGTTGAATGGAAAATTACAATGGGCAATGCACATTATTGAACGAGAAAAAAAGGCAGTTGTTGATTGAAAAACCGTTTAATACAAGAATTAATGTTTAAAACAATTTGTTTGGATTTAAATACTAAATTGGACATTCCTCATGCTGATCGTTTCGTTTTATTCTTTGTTTAGCCTCGTTTTGCTCACTTTATAGTCGATAAGGTTAGAGTGGATGCAAATTTGTAACACTAGGGACCGAAGGACGTCTTCTCGAGTTTCGTAAATCTCTTTGTTTATAAGCTTCTTTATGAGCCGTCAATTTTATAAACGTAACGTTACCTTTTCAGTAATCTTTGATTTTAATCATCAATCTCGATGAAACGATGAATATACAGGCACTCATGTTAACTGTAACCTCTTGAGCATTGACAAGTCCTATCAGTCTAAAATTAGTTTGGGAACTCGTCATCTTTACGATTAGAGTTCATTTCTGCTGACAAAGTATCGAGTCATTAAATTATTAACTACGATGCATATCCATATTAAAAGGCATGCGTATGAATTATTGGTGTTACATTCGGTTGCATCACAAACACAGGGGTGAAGAAAATTCGCATCATCGTTAGAAAATCATTATTTCAAAGGGAAAATCAGACACTTATATATAAGAATCACATGACATTATCATGCTGACGGAATACGGATTTTGAGACTTGATACTCTCTACTAAACGGTATCAGATGGTCTCATAACTTAACGCTACGTTACAAAGCCAAAATAATCTTGATTTTCATAGATTGCCCCCCAAATTTAGTGCTTTGAAATGCAGATTTATGTAACACGATTGACATTATATATTTATGTAGGGTGAGATCTTTATTATTATTCAGTGCATGTTACACGGACTTAATAAAGGGATGTCTAAAGCGGAGCAGATCCCTTGCAATTCCATTGGTCAAATTTGTATGGCAGCCAATAAAACTGCAAATACAGAATCACGTTCTGCTCCGCTTTAGTCTTTCCCCCTTTTAAAGTAATACAATCCGACATGTAGTATTATGGCCGTGTAACATGTCGGATAAATTCCCGATTATCCCAATAGCCTTACAAGCAGACATTTTTGAAAGATTCGTCTGACCTCACTCATGTGCAAGTTCGAGCGGATCCATATTATCGATTTAGCGAGATTCGCGGGGGCCAGTCAATTACGCAAGTGTATATTAATATTTATTTTTCTTTATATATCTTGGTAGCATTTATCGAGTAAAACAATGGTTTGGAAACAGGCTAGACTGGTCTCTAAAACTAGTTTATACTTGTATATCGAAATGAACTAACAACTGTGTGCAACTCGGATAATCCGGTAAATGAATAGATCATTAGCACGTAGTTTCCACCGCATAAATGACGTCTTTGCGTTGATATTGGTAAATGTCCCTTATAAAGAGACAAGATTTTATTCTCATAATTCCCCGAGTAACCCAATCCCTTTGTAATTCTAATAATAAAAGACTGCCCCGGCATACCAAATGGATTATTAAATCTCAACTGAACACAGTAAATTAAGTTGCAAAATTAATAATACCTTTTGCGAATTCTATCTAATTATAATGTCGTAATTATAAATTATCATTACCCCAAGTATAGAATGGGGCAAATCGTTCTGATTGACATGTTAGTCACTCATTAACAACCGTACGACCTTATCAGATAAGCAGACCGAAAACATGACTCGATACCCTCAAAATCGGCTAGTATGATTATAGCTCAGCCTCGATAAGCAACCGTTTGATCAATTTCGTTGAAACTGCTGTCTGATGGCTTCGAATCTTCTCGTACTATTTTCACAAGTATTATTAGCAATGCATGCAAGTGATTTTCTTTTACACAAAGTATCCGATCTCATAATCAGCAACGCATGTGGATTGTTCTGTAAGATCTTGTATGCCAATCTATTTTCTTTATTACCGTTGCTGTTACGAAATCTAAGCCCTTATGCTTTCTCATTGACTTTTAACCATATTTGTTGAATGATGTACGATGCTTGTGCATGTACAGTACAGTGCATAAATCGATGTGCCCCCCGTTTATTCCGATGTTACACGCGCATATCTTTTAGACTAAAAGCGTTAGTGTCGCAATGCGTGCTTTTTTTACACTGTTTATCTCACAATACAGTTTATGTGCGATCCGCATCAAGAACCGTATTTTATTGGACGATAACAAAAAAGAAAAAAACTTAATCGATGTCAGCAATTTCGATTTGGGTAAATTTCTAACAATCAGACTGGAAAAACACTGTATCTATTTTTACGTTACTACTGCTATTTAACGGTTACAGTCAAATAACCTGTTCCTCAAAGTAGCATAAAACTCAACAATAAATCGATTTTTGTGATAACCTTTCACTTATATCGAGCGTTTTGATCAATATTTTTGCCCATTATTTGCTTTATGCATGCTTTTGTACGAGTAGAAAATAGTAAAGTGGCGTAATTACCGCAGTAATTGGTATTTTTCCGGAACAAATGTTCCGTGATTAATAAGACAACTGACAGATTCTTGCTTCTCCGATTACTTGTTTGAACGACAAAAAAAATGGTTTACGGGACAAGTACTGAAGGTTAGAGTTCTGGCCAAAACTTTTCTTATTCTATTTGTAAGTCATTATACTTATAATCGACAAAACCTTTTTATTTAGTACACAAGCTAGCACAACAGATATCTTGCTATGGTTTACCATACGGACTATTTGGAATAATCTGCTGGTCTTTGTCAATTCTCGCAATAGCGTTAACATACGCCAATATAGCCCTGTTCACATTCTGGCGATGCTGCAAACCATACCAATCACAAAATTCATACATGGCCTTTCTTGCCGCCATTCTGACGCTGGGACCGACCACTTATACGTGCATCCGCTGTTACGGAGACTGGCCCATAGTTTTTATTGCACTAGGACAGCTTGCGCCCTGGAGTTTCAAGATGTTTAACGATGGCGCGCGGGGCCGGCAAGCGGCAGCAGAAGCGGGCGGTTACGAACAACTAGCCTCTTCGAGTTCAGACAGTGAGCCAAAATTTAACGAGTCCAGGGATGGGTTCTACATATACTTGGGTGCTATCGTAACGGTCATATTATCGATTCTCGGTTGGGCGGGCTTGACGATGCTGAGCTATGACCTAAATCGCGTAATGGAGACGTTGCATTGGGTTTGGGTAATATACGCAGTGGGTTTGATTTTATCACCCATAATAATCGTTTCGATATTTCAATCACACGACAAGTCGGAAGTTTGCTTTGCGAATGCGAGAGAATTTGTCAAGACTAATAGATTCTGTAGTATGATTTTTATGGTAATGATATTTGTAATGGCAACTTTTCATATAATTGGATCGCATATCATTCTTTCGAGGATTACTAACAATTGGAATGGACTTGCTCCTCAAGGAGCCGGGTTAATATCTTCGGTTGTTTTCTTTTTGGGAAAACGTCTATTGTTCTTTGATGTTGATTGTAATTGTGGTTAATTAGTATTAGCATAATTTTGAAAACTCTTATTTCTCTTTCTCTTTTTCCCAAGACTAATTTAGTATGCAAATGCTATCAGAAAGCAAGTACACATAATATGTCATCTTTGACGACTCGAAGTTTAATTTGCATGTCACGTGTACTCTAATAAACTATTGTCATGTGAGAATTCAAAGCATAATATGTTACATAGTTAGCCGTTGGAGATGTTGATATTCTAGTAGCAGCATTTCAGCTACTATTACAGTTTCGTCAATAGACCGAGTCTTTTTGAAAGCTTATTGAATAAAGCACCGACTCTATTATTTTTAATTGTGCATTATTATTACCAAAATTGCAAAATGTGGTTGATCGAATCACTAGTATACTAGTAAGCTCTCTCTGTAAAACCCAATACATTATTTATTTCTTACAGCAACCAATCTAATTCTCATAATTCCAGTCGAGTCTTAGTTCTTGACACTATATTTGACGTGTGTGTGAAAACATTTTCATAATGCAGACTATGAAGAATATTATAATGCAGAAGAGAGATTTAATTCATACCATGTATTAACTGGTGCTAAAAATATTGGCGAGCAAATTTCCTGACACAACGCACGATAAGATTAACTCGTTTTAAATAATTTATACCTGTACAAGAAATGACCAAGATATTTTTTGCAAACCCTGTATGGTGCTTGTCAGATTACATTGTAGTAACAGAATTCCAAACGCATAAAGTTTACTGATAAACATGGTTGATTTAATAGTATCCCGATTAGAATAACTGTTAATCAAAATAAGGAAAAAAGATCAGAACTTGTTTGTATTCTTTTCACAAACAGATCGAATCATTGTTGCTGGTCATACTGTATATTGTACGTACCTACCATGACATAAAATATAATACGTTGAGAAATCACTATTACTATATCTAATCAAAATGTCATTATATTTAATTTTATTTGCTGGATTTGTAATGCGTGCGCAATGTGGTGGGGAAAAACTAAAAAAATATTTTGAAAAACACAATTAGTGACAAAGGACAAACTGAGAAACCCAGGAAGGAAAACAAGTTAATAAATTAAACTTAGCAGAAAGAACTTGCCTTCAACCGATGGTAGGCTGGGAGTAAAATATGACTAGGGTATCAAAATGTGTTTTACTTATAGCGGCTTTGGCTTTTCTCAAACGGCCTTTAATGTTATTGCTCCTTGACGAGTCTTTTAACGGTTGTCTAATTTCAGCAAACAAACAAACGATTAATGTCAAAATACAAAGAGCGAGCAGTGTTAATAGTCTCTCCAAAAATTATGAAAGAACTACTTCGACTGGCAAAAACTTTCGGTCTTGATGCAACTATAAACAAAACAATTACCTTGTAAATAATTAACTATATTCTGTTTAACGCATCGCTACTTCTAAATGAAAAGTAAAAAATTTAAACAAACGGTTAATTATTTACTATTTACTACTACTCATTCTTCGCTATTCACTATTCGATACCTGATCTTGAATTCAGTACCTAGCGTTTATTTACAAAAAAAAATATAAAATATTATACGCGACAAAAAGATCGTTACTTGGATGGTATTATCTGCTCACTGAATGCTGGTGGTTATGCCTGCGTAATTAAGTTTCTACTCTGAGTGCAGTAATACCTATTCATAATGTCATCGTTGTTATCTTCCAAGAACTAAAAGTGGCTAACGTCAATACAATTGCGTTCGTCGGATGTATGTCAAGTTAAATTTATTAAGTGCAGAAATATATGCTGTATGATGTCAACAAACGACTCTAATTATTCCCAGCTTTATGTAAATGAATTAGGTAATAGAGAGGATGAGAGAGAATAGTTTGTAGATTCTCTATTTCAAGTGGTTTATACTATTATCAATGGAGAGGTTATTTAGAAGAAAATTTAACAACATTTCAGGATAATACACGGCTCAGTGTTGCTTGGCCAGCAGCAAAAATACATACGCTAGTATTTTTTCCTCACCCAAACCTGTTACAGTCTCATCCGATTTTCTGTAAACTTATAGACAAAGACTGCTGAAGGGTGGATCAATGGACAAGACCGGAGATCATATACAATCATTCATAACAAATATAGTAAAACCAGTTGTATATGATTTTCCCTGAAGAGGCAATTGAAAGGTCAAAGTGTCAAATTGCGTCATTTAGCCACAATCACTTACGCCTCGACTGCGCCCAATCGTATTGTATTGAAGAAAGAACAGTAAAGGTAACATTTGCGGTTTTTGCAATAACAGACAGAGTTCATTTCCGTCGGTAATATTAAATTTAGCAGTTACGCCACTATACTGGCCTCCATTATCGTCATGCACATGACAAAGAAGAATTGAATTGTTTTGACCAAGTTGATTATCTTGAGCAGCCATGGCTAATTTTAGAACACGAATTTATAGTCAAGATCGACAGCGATCACTGGCATAGTTGGGGAAAGTGAGCATTTATCCGCATAGTCTTGAAACACGATAGAAATTACAATGTCATAAACCGAACTATTACGGAAAAAACGGGCAGATAAATACTTGATGATCATAGTGACCATGAATTGGTTAAGGATCATTGTCGAATAGTAATTTGTCAAGTCGAATTATTTCACATGCTCGTGAGCCAAAAGAATTTCTCACAATTACTGCTGTCGTTGGAGCTTCTTTACATACATATAATAAACGTTCAGCAGAAGGGTCAACTCGAAAGTATTGATACTAAACCGGTTGTAGAAAATTTGTGCATTGTATGTGCTGTAAATCATGATCAACAACGATTGCGCAAGATCACACAAGCACAATGCAATACGTCTTAGTTGCATTTGGTATTGATGTATTGAGAGCCCACACAATTATGAAAACAAAAGAACAAAGACATAAGCAAAGATACAGTATAACATACACTGTTAATTTTGATACGATGATAACTTCATACTCTTTACGACGTTGTTGACATTTTCTCTGCATTAGGGAACGCAATACTGATTTGGGGTTCTATGCATGTGTTTTATTAATAGCACATGTTTAGTGGTCAGAGAAAAATCTGTCCACTTGTCTTAAAAAAGATATCGAATCGACATATTAGTATGGCTGTTCCATTCAAACGTTGTGAATACACAAACACAACAGTTTGTTTCAGAGCATTTTTAATACAGCGTTTCTTCTTCCGATACTCAGTTGTTCATTTCCAGCTTGCGTCAAAAGAGTACAGTGCAAAAAAAAAAAAAGATTAATTACTACTGTTTTCACAAGCGTAGTCGAAAGCAAAAAGAAAAATAAAGCTCGAAATGGAATCTCATTGCTTGGACATTTACTTTATAATCCGCAGAATGGGTTTTTGCTTTTTGCGGTATACGAATTTGTACATCAGACAGGGCGACACAAACAGATATAGATGTTAAATAGAACTTTCTTTAAATGTATTTATTTTTAGCTAATTCATACTACTGTCTCACCAATTCGAATCTGTGTAATAAATAGACCCCTATTCGAGTATTAAAGAAATACGTTTGATCTATTTTAATGACAAGAGCGTTATAATGTACATATCCGGAAGATTTGCTCCGGTCAAATTGAGTCTTTTGTTATAATCAATGTCTGCTTTTAGGTTTGTTTACTTGTAAATCACAATTATAAACACACCGACAATAAAGCGAATCTATTTCAAATATTGCTGCCCGTCGTTTGAATTGTAATAAATCGTTCTGCAGGAGATAATCATAAATTCATAGTACAGCAAAAAGCTGCGGGTTCATTGATCAACAATGTTCAACAAAGACGTATTTACAGTAGACAAATTGTCTTGTGTCTACCATTTTTGCTATTGTTTGCATGTTTTTGTACATGTCGTACGGATTTTGCATATTTAGCAAATTGTAATTTAAACATCGTAACACTAGTCAAAAATTTATTTAAAGGAATGTCCTGAGATGACAACATTTCAAGGAATTCAAAGTAATCCTAGTAACGCAGTAAAGAATTCCCAGTTTCTATTGAGTTTGGATCGTTTACGAAAATTTTCAACCATGATTGCTTCTAGTCGTTCTTGTCTCTATTTCGTTGTGCTTTTGATTGTAGTCTTTCTGACTTCCCCCTCGGCATCCTACGAGTGTTTTGATACAAAAAGTGCATTTGAAATTTTCAATTTAAGCCCATGTACTTCTACAGCTAATGCTTATTCCAAATTAACCTCCCCAAAATTCAAAAATTGGAATAATACCAACAATAATGCAACTGACGACAACGCCTTTGAATTGTCTTTCACTTGTGATCCAACAATGGATGCCCAAACCTGCAACAAAGCACGCCAGTCTTTCATCGATGCTGGAGCGTTACTGAGCAAAATATTCAAATTTCCACAAAAAATCACGGTAGTTGCAGAATTTGCGGATCTGTGCAAGACTTTAGGGGGGTGTACCGCGGATAGCACTATTGGTAAGTTGAAATGAACTATTTGTAGTACAATTGTTGAGTCGAGAAATTAAATTTTAACCGTTTCCCCCTCCCCTCCCCTTATTACTATTATTAGTTGGAGCAGCGGGTCCATCCCGGTTTTTCTCAATGAAAGGCGAAGACGGTGCAGTTCGGCTCTATCCCCAAGTATTAACAAAGTTTGCCAACCCGACAGGCCCGGTACCTTTTGATACGCACGACATAATAGCCTCCTTCAACAGCAAACTAGCACCTCAATTTTTCTTCCCGGGTGATGAAAACATTAAATCAAATCAAATCGATTTTGTTGGTGTTATCGCACACGAATTTTGTCATGGATTGGGTTTCTTTTCATCTTGGGAACCGTCTGGTGTCGACAACGTGGTAACACCAGCCATCATTATTGATTCTACAAATAAATTGCGCGTGCGTGAAACCATCTTTGATCAATTTCTGATTCGAACCGCAGATGGTAAAAAGCTATCAGATTTTACAGCAGCATTTGAAAAAGCCATTGATGGACAGACATTTACTACTAATGCGGCACTAGCCAGCATTATTGAACAAACTGCTTCTGACAATCAGATAACGACTACGACAGACTTTATCACCGCAAATGCAGTTGGATTTTTGCCGAAAGGAAAAACAGATACAGAAGATGCTGTAATACTAGAGACAAGTCTCAACCCATAT
>CAJVPJ010001284.1:0-10871 GCA_910592205.1 Paraglomus occultum | reverse complement strand
TGAGAATGAGAAAGGAAAGGGGAAAGGGAAAGGGAAGGAAAAGGCTCTTGACAATCCAAGTGACTTGATTGGGGAAGATCTAACATGTGCAATTACTTGTGAAGAAATAGAGGATATGTATCAGCTAAGTTGCCAGCATTTTATAAGCCCAAAGGTTCTTTTATCCTTGACCAAACTGGAATGTCCATACTGCAGAACTGAGTTCAAGGCAACTGATGTATATTATCTGCCACAGCAAACAATATACAAAAATATTCAACAATATATTATGGGGAAAACCAATCAGAATACAAGCATCTTGGGTGCTGGCCCCAATGCAGTATCAGAACTAGTTAAAGAACACAATGATCTTAGAAAACCAAGAAGGAGAATGAGCAGAAAAAGCCATGATTTTGGAGCCACTTGGAATGCAATCCGCAAGACAATAAAAATGCCATATATAAACAGGTTACTGCAAAAGTCTAAAATTGCATATGATATTGGTAACCTGGGAGATGTTTTGGATCATAGCACACAAATACTACAGTCTGATCCCACAAATTATACTGCACTTTGCAATAGAGCAATCATTAAGTTAAGAATGAAAAACTTTGATAAAGCTCTGTTTGACATTGAAACAGCTCTTAATGTAAACAAAGTTTATGAACATGCTTGGTATTTGAGCTTAATGGCACATTTGAAACTTGGGAATAAGGAAGAAGCTGCAGAAGATATCAAACATATTCATAATCCATCTAGACAACACCAGGCATTTGTTGCAATATATAAACTAGTCACTGGACTTGAGCAGTTTGACATTGATTGGTTTAAAATTCTTGTGGATAGCTGTCCTTACCAGGCAATGAATAAATTAAATAATGTTGGGCATTGGCAAGCAACATTATATAAGCAGCAATTTAAAGCAGAGAAATACACTCAATGGTACAATACTGCTATGAAATGGTATAAAAATTGTAATGGCTTTAAAAAGACAGAAGCATTTTTTGAAAAAGTATATTATATGCATAAATGTAAGTTTGAATGTATGAAGTCTTATTCAGTGTTTTATTTATATTAACATATTTTATGTGTCTTACTAGGCTATCTAAAGGCGCACTTTTTTTATGAAGGTCATATTGAAAATGAGGATGATCTTTGTGATAAGTATGTAACTTTTTGTAATCATGTTTTTATAATTACTAATACTAATTGTTATTACTTATTCAACAGTAATGTTGAGTGCTTAATGGTTTCTTGGAACAATACTGTAAGTTTATTTATGATAATGTGATACTTTTTGGTCATTTAAGGAACAGTTTTTTATATAACATGCCCCTATCAATTATTCAATACCAGTTGAGAATACCAATCTTTTATGTACCTCCAGACCAATACAAACTCGGCATTATGTTGAAAAATGGATCTGATGTATCAGTGGATTTACATACTTTGGTAAGTATTACATCAAATATTAGTTTGCAAAAAGTACCCATACAATCATAACACAAATCCGTTGCATTGTAATTGCTATTATTTGCAGATAAAAACACCAATTGAGACTATTCAATACACTGTTCAAAATATAAAAGCCAGAGGTTCTCACGTCGAGTACATTTTACCATGTGCAATTAACATTGTTTCTGAAGGTCACGTTATCATAGAATTCACTATCAGTGATGTAAGTATAACTTTTTTTTCTCGATCAGTTTTTCGTACATTATCCATCAATTGTTCTGACGTTAAATCTTATTTAGTCTCGCTTGGACTTTTATTGGGTTTGTTTATACTTGGGAAAGGATTTAGAAGCTAAAGCAAAAAGTTTGAAAATTGAAACGCTTTCAACTAGTGTAAAAATAATTGATTACAAGCAGTTTGAATATGAAAATGTGTACTCAATTAGTGTCGACTAATTGTTGTGAATAGTTACATGGTTATGATGGCTACCATCTTGTCTAAATTATGGGTTTTCTTCTGTTAAATTATGTTGTCTGTAATACATGTTGAAAATTTTGTATTCATTTATCTATTTATTCATTTCAATAAACGTGCAGTACTTTACGTATCAATTATAATAATGTGTTGCACCCGAATAGTTATTCACATTCTTTGAAGGAAAATGGGAAATACGTCATGAATCTGGACTAGCGAAATAATATGTGGTCTGGACCAGCCCGATTTTGGATTGGGCTGAATTTCGCTATGGGCCAGACCATAAATTGGGGAACGTATTAGGGACCTTCGTTGCTTTTTGTATACGGTTTGGTGACAATATTATATACGAATGCAAAATTGCTGGTTTAAAGTAACGCCATTGATTTAATCGACGAGTTGGCAGTTTTAACATACTTGAACTCCAACAACACAAAGCCAGTATTCTATCAAGCATACATACTGTACCTCTACACAGAACTGATTTGACGTCAATCAATCAGGGAATGTCACTACAAATACTGATAATATACTCATAGATGTACTTATACCTCATCTGCGCGTTATGAACTAATTACTATATCTTGATTAGTATTGAATAACAGCATCAAACAAACGTGTGATATAGCCAAGTCGACACCGACCGAATAATCTAAGATCCAGAGAATACTTATGCACTCAAAACGCCTCTCAAAACAGAGACGGCAGTTCAAAGAGAGTACACTTGAAATGGATCCCTAACTTGGAAATTACCGAAATAGAGTCAACGCTTTTCGCAAGAATTTATACAATGATAATGCTAGTATTACTTGGAAGCGATGAAGTATGTACAGCAACACTTGTGAGTGAATTGCTAGCCTAAACACTCTGTTTGACGTAGCGTTTGCGCGATATAACCATCAATGCCTAATTCCGCACAAGAACCTTGTCAAGCAATGTCGTGATGCTGATTTTGACAAGCATCCAGATGCATAGATGCATTGGGAACGATATTGTTAAAGAGGCGGAAAAGGACAATTCTGTTAGTAATGCATGGATAATGATGAAAACCTTTGTCACATCTCGGAAAGGGAAGTAAACATTCTAGTATGCTCTTATCTACTTGGAGATCTGCCCAAACTGAGAAATAGCCATGATTTGGATTCAGCTGCAGGTATGAAAAAAAAGCTGGTTATGTGTGTTGATGTAGTTAAGTTCGATGTATGATATTAACATTGTCAATTTGTCTTATAATTTAGTTTCGAATTCTATATCTATATCAACGACGATGGCATCGAAACAGCTGATCATAAGCAATCTGAGCATGGCGGCTACCTCTGACGGCTAGTTTGGGACAGACTGTTGGGCCCCAGGTTACCTGCCAACGACTTATGATAAGAAGGGAGTGGCTGTTTATCATGAAACTACATCAAGTTTACGGGATGGAAAGTAAATAACTCTACCTACTAGAGTTTTTGCCTAGACTGAAAAAGTGGCTATGATTTGCAGGTATGAAGTGTTTAATCTTGAAAAGGGCAATAATGCTAATGTATCCATTAATACAATCATAAATTCGTGTCTGTCATAGTCTTCCGGAAGCCGAATATCAGAGAATGTAAATTGGTTCAGAAGATGCGATCAAAAAAAGCGAATCCCCAAAATTAAACCTCATAATAACAAGCAAAGTGGACACTGCTGTGAAGTTTTGCATGCTTCTATTCTAATCAAAACTAGCAATTTTGCACAGCAAGTCTATGAGATAGTAACTTAATATTAAAAATTTGTAATGTTCGAGCAACAGCACGTGCCATGACTATGCATCAATGACTATATTTGCGTTCAGTTTAACCTAGCCATAAAGCATGCTGCTATATTTGTTAAGAACTCACGTGTTAATCTTACCACGAAAAATTCACTCTATACGAAAACTCGTAAAATCTATCCCAAAATAGTATGTGAAAAAACTACGCATATGTAAACGCCGGTACTAAGCATCCGTTCTTGGTAAAGAATATAAACAGACATTATCAGAATAATAACGTCGCTTCATAATTGTAACTATCATAAAAATTATGAGAATAGTATACGGCAGAATGAAAATCCGATTCAGATTGTCTAATACTAATATTTGAGACAATAATAAATAAGTTAATTTGACTCGACGTTTGATCTAAACAACACTATAGCTTGCTGGTATGTATACCTAAATAATGGGTAAAGTTTCTGGCAAGGCTTATCGCTACAATTGTTCTTCTTTTTCTCTTCTGTATAATAGATAATGTAAGTTTAAGTATAATATATAGTGTAAGTATAAGTGTATATATATATAAACGATCCGATTTTGCTGTTGATCTTTTACTACGTATGGTATAAAAAAGGACGAAGTTGCATAAAAATGTCTAGCACAGATCTCTACGGCCTTATAATAATGTTAATAAACCAGCTAGACCTTGAATTATTACCTTAAGGCCTGTGCGATCATGAAATCTCCTAATTTATCGAGTTTTGCGTCTAGCTTGTCGAGCTTTTTTCGATATTATCAATTCTCCCATCCAGTCTTCGCTCCCCGCCTTCCAAGTATCCTTTTAACATGATATGGCAAGATGGATTCCGGAGCCCCTGTATCGACCACGCATGTATATTTTTTGTTGTTATTCATGGTATCATAAAATTCATACGAAAAACTCGCGATCAAATTATTTTCGTTGGGTCTTCTGATGCGAATTCTGGTCTTTATTTAGGGATCAAATTAATTTGATAAAAGATAACGCTTCTCTCTAAGTACGCGTTCAAACCTTGTGATCACCTCCATTATTAGCGCGCTGAGAAATCACCATCTTCGCTGGCTTAGTACGTAGTGGCATAAGTGACTGATCAACCGGGTATTGAATGGCATCAGGCATAGCTTCGAGAACGTCGTTCAATTGATCATCTATACTCCTTTCCATACTCTACTACCTTCTGGTTGTGTATCGTCACCCACTCGTTCTCATGTCCCGTAAATTCACCTCTATCGAGTGCGTTGTAGTAAAATATGTGGTTAAACCCGACTTCGTCATCAGATTCGAACTCAACGTCAGCGATTAATAAAAAGGAATATCTTCTGAGATATTCTGGCATGGAGGAGGGCCATCTGAAATTCTTTCCCACGCGAGCTATGATAGATTAAATAAAACAACATCAAAACTTTACTACATGTATTGCTACTATGCTTTCACGTATATAAAGAGAATTTTAAACTGTGTACCGAGAAACCTTCGTGCCTGACCAGGATTGTACTCATATTTGAGGAGACTTTGAAGCGTTTCGGGTGGATTTTGTTCCTTCATTAATCTAACGAGGCATTACTCAATATTCGACGCCAGCAATCTTCTCATCTAGTCTTCGCTCGACGCCAGCAATCTTCTCATCTAGTCTTTGTTCGACGCCAGCAATCTTCTCATCCAGTCTTTGTTCGACGCCAGCAATCTTCTCATTAAGTTCTTGTTTGACATGTTGCACCGCCATGACGGTAAGCGCCCCCATTCCGAGAGCCTTTCCCACCACGCCAGTAAAGTCTGTCTTCGGTGCCTGAAATAATATTGCTTGTCTATATTCGGCAATACAAGAAACGACACAGTACAGCACTCATACTCACCGCCGTTTGTTTCTTTTACTGTCGATAGGAAACGTTTGCCTGCTGTTTTAAAAGACATGTTCGGCAGGATAGAAGCAAACAGCTTAGAGACAAAAGAGTTGGAGGTAAAAGAGTTCGTGACAAAAGAGCTGGAGATTAAAGAGTTCGTGACAAAAGAGTTGGAGATAAAAGAGTTCGAGACAAAAGAGTTGGAGATAAAAGGGGAGACGAAGGTTGTTTAAATACGATGATAATAGTGATAGATTGAATGGGAAATAAATAACGAGTTTATCTAATAATACAAACTCCGCTCGTATTGTATAACAGGTTACTTGTATATGTATAGGACATTCATTACGTCTGTTCTTAACCCGTAGTATACTATTAACCCGCACTTGACGTCACACATATTCGGTATCAAATAGATGGGTCTTCTGTTCACGTGTTCATATTTATCATATACCGAAAATAAATAGCCACGAAAATAAATGTTTCTACTTATACACGCCTGACATGCAGATTGTGATGGGCAATCATCCTTGAAACAAAGGTCTTATACTGAGTACTACCATTATTATTATAACTTTTGCGGACCTCGAAAAGCAACACAGGAAGCAGATGATAGTGTATCATACAAGTATTATCATATGGATATGAATAATTTGTCTCCGATCATTTTCCAATAGGAAAAACGTATAATAATAAATTTCGAATCCTTAATATGTGAAAAATAGTGAGCAAATTGTGTGTTTATGTATATATATAACAGCCCTTAGTCACCCATGAATACCTCCAATCAACAATAACAAATCTACTGTATCAGGTTTCGGGATATACTGTACATGTCATATTGCGTACAATATAAATCCGGTATTTATATGTATCATGCAGTTCAGATGCATGTGATAAACTCTTGTTCTATAGTTTCCCTATTACTATCTACATTATCATTTTTGAGATTGTATGATCTGTCTTCATTGTACAAATCTTATAATACATTGTATAATTAGAATAGTAGAGTGCATAAAGTTCAAAGTCGTTGTGTCCGCAATGTTATAGTAGGCTAGGAACTCAGACATGCAACGATATATACAGTATAATATATATATATCTTTTGTGGTATTAATATGGATAAATGGAATTGCATCCTACCATTACGTAATATGCTGTCAATCAGGAGTCAGTGATGTGATTAAGACTGCAGTATGATTGGGTCGTGTGCAAATCATCCAAATATAGTCTAAAATATGGCGTAATGGATTTACGCCACCGATTACACTTTATATTTATTATTATTGATCGTTCGCGTTGTTATTAGTTATATAGACGTTTAATATCTAATTTAAGTAAAAAGCAAGTCTTGAATTGTGTGGTGGGTTCCACGGTTCTAGCTCTTAAAGCCTCTTCACATGCTGTGTTTTGTTCATTAAGACTTGTCTCAGTCGCTTATATGTATGATAAAACTGATCGTTTTGGATATTATCTGAAAACAATTTTCAATAACGACTCAAAATTTTTTTTGTCCTCAGCAAGTTCAATTCTTCTAGATTCAATTAATAGATTACGATCATGAAAACTTGTTTCAATATTACGGTCCATGTTCATTGAAATCTCTGACTTATCTATGGGAATTTCATTCATGTCATTCCAAGGATTGTTTACCAGATCAATGCTTGCACGAGCTTCACCAAACAAGATAAGTGGACAATCATGACTCAACATTACCATTGCAAGAATTCTGATAATCTCCTTATGTATTAAAAATTGCCATTGGGAAAGTAGCAGGCACTGAAGAAATACTTGGTGGATACAATCTGATTTCATGGGGTCTCAAAGAAAGTTATTGGATTCAGACTAAAGAAAGTTTTATATTTGCATTAAATAAAGATAGTTTGGAGAAGAGTATAATCAGCTTTGTTGGTTATGCTCAACTTGCCATTTGGGATAATAAGGATCGTTTTCCTGTTTTTGCATCTGGGTTATTTGAAAAAGATTTACATTTTGGTAGTGAGAAAATCCAGCTTTGTATTATTAAATTTGCATACCAAGTTCCAATAAGACATTCACTAGATGGCCTCAAGTGGGCTGACTGGGAGGTGTTTTCTGTTTCAGCATTTTGATTACTTTACATTATTATTAGACATGTCAATTCACCTTCCCACAATAGTGACATTACTTTTTTTGCACACATTTACTCATTGCTTGTTTGTTGTATTACTTTCTGCCCACAGGATGGTAAATGTTTCCCATGTATGCTTTCTTTTCACGACATTTCTGTAAGTTTGTTCTAACATAACACTTTTTTTTTCTGTAGCCTTGATCTTCTTTTTCACTTGGCATACAGTTCTGATTTGCTTCAATTTGATAAACTTGTTCTGATAACACTAATACTAATGCTTCCTGACTTCACACTGCTTTGGGACTTGTCTCGATTCAGAATCCAGATTCTCATCTAGAACTCAGCTATCTTATTTTAGAATTTTAATTGAAGAACAATATTCATAAACTATAGTTATATTCATAAGGCATATTCTTTTAGTTCACACATACATGATTAATCTTTAAACAGACTGCATGACAAAGGTAATTATGAGCAAAGGTTAAATAAGATGATGAAATATCAGAAATTAACTAATACTCACATGATGGAAAGATTGTTCTGTCTACTATCAATGTAGAGAACGTTCATTCCAAATGGACACATGCCAAAATGGAAATTTATGTCCATTCTGAACTGACATATTAATATGTCAGATTGTAATATATAATAGTAAAGCCAATCAAGTTAAATTGACTGAGCTTTGAGCTGCAACAAGCTTTATACAAAGTTACACTGGTAGCTCTGTATAGTGAATACCAGGCTTTACATTCTCAAAAGTAGTGGTTAAATATCAGATGTCTCTAACTGGCATAACCTATCTTTACATGTATGACTTTACAGCCAGTTTAGTATGATAAAACTTGGTTGTTATACAATGCCAGTAAACTTTACATAATAATTAGAACACTGAATGCATTAGTGATAGTTCTTCTATTGATGCAGAGATGCAAACACAAATTGCTGATTGATATATCAGGGGAAAGTTTTTGAGTAGCTAAATAGGTTGCTAAAATTCTCCTACTCATTCATGATATTTAGGACCCTAAGGCGTGCCACATTGCAGCTACCAGCAGCAGGCTAATTTGATAAAATACAGACAAATCGTTTATACTCTGTGTTCTAGTCAAGTGATTTGGTAAGTTATATATTATACGCTTTATCAGATGTTTAATTATTTCATTAGAGAAATCATTTTGCGAGTAGTTGAAAACAATTTATGCAACTCCCGGAACATTGGCTCAGGTTGTGCAGATTTTGTGAAAATAAAAGGTCTAGTCCAAAAGTTCATTTCCCCGACACTCACTTCCCCAAAAGTTTATTCCCCCGATCATTTCCTCCACAATTATCCCCTGAGGATTCCTGCCAAAGTTATTTTACCGATAGTTAGCAAATGTCAAATAGAAATGGTTAGCTGTAAAAATCGGATGTTGCACCCATAAATAACCGAGCGTCGAAATATTCGAGAATAATTGCCGGAGAAATATACTGTGGGGGAAGTGACTATTGGGGGAAAATGAACGGCTTCCAAACAAAAAAAAGAACAATAAACAAATTTGGTGCGTAAGTATTTGAGTTTACATACACGTTTAGGCCAGGAACATGTTTAGTACTTTGTAAGCAAGCGATGAATACATTTATTCAAATTGAGCACTTTTGTTACTAAATCATACAACTGTACTATACTATACAGTATATTAGTAACGCTTTTGTTGCGTAAACTAACAAAACGTTATAAAAACCTTTTGACTCGAGTATTAACAATATCTTTTGATTATCAACGTATTTTTGCGAAAAAAACCCCACAATAGATGACATGCACGACACATTTTTGACCAGTTTAAACAAGAACTAATTTATTAATAAACTAGATTGAGAGGTAGTTAGGAGGCTTCGCCTCCCTTTTGTCTTTATGGTTATATATTAATGTTAGTAATAAATTGAGAGATAATTTTGCCAAGTGATGATGTGTATTATTTATGTGTATATTGCTACAGTTATACGAACGTATGTTATCCTTTGCTTTGTAAGAGGTTATTATTATGATGCAAGCTGCTTTGTATGCAAATTGCACATTTGGTACAGTAAATTTTATTCGTATATATAAATATTACAGCTTGTGAATCATATATCACTGAAAGCGAGTCAGCTCATTAATTTGAGGAAAGACTATTACGGTTACGAAATATTATGATCGTCCGTCTACTTCAGAAATGGCCTTTAGACAGTAAATAGATTAATGTGTGTATTAGTTAGTATTAGTATGGATATTTTCTTGGTAGACTTAATCGTAGTGGGAAGTAGAGGTATTGAGGTAATGGTTATACGAAGGAGATATGAGTTGAGGCGTACAGTTTATTTTCACTGGTTTCCAATTCTTGTGTTATAACGCTTGTCATCTCCTTTTAAAGTAATCGCTTTTATTCTTTTGCTATGCGTACTGCTTTCTTGGATAAACGATAAGTGCTCTTGACTCGCTATTTTTCTTTATGTATACAAAATAATGAAATTTTTATTAACACACCAAAGTAGGCCAATTATATAAATCAATTGCCTTTTACGTAAACATAGGTTGCAACGAACCATTACCACCAAATTTTATTAACCACTCTACAATCATCCAAAGGCTGTTACGAAGGTAATATATGTAAAGTAGACTGGTTCTCACGAATCAATGTAATAAGCTACTATCTTCTGTTAATTACTGCCAAACTCTACTCCTTTAATGCAATATAGTGTCTTTAAGCAAGGGGATTGGTTCGAAAATTCACACACTCGAATGTAATAAACAAATAACATATACATACATGTCAATAAACGTAGCATGTGCTCGATTCATAATTGCACTATTGAAAATATTCTTACAAGAGTGACTATACTTGACGTCCGCTCAGAAGCATAGTGCGAATTTCATGAGATAAAATATAAAATATCCGATTGATATATTACTTCCTATACAAAAGCACAAGTATCAAAGAAGGCATGGTAAAAGCGTTGACTAAGTACATAGAGAGGATGAATGTACCACAGTGCAGTCTCGCTCTGGTAGGCCACAAAAACTTAATGATAGAGAAGAGCGACAATTGATAAGAGTAACGAAAGTGGATAGAACACAACACTTGACCAGATAACAGAAAAGTTTAATACAAATCTTACGAGATCAGCAAGTAAAAAAACAATGCAGAGTACTCTATATAGCATTATGGCTTTTACAGTAAAGTCGCAAAGAGGAGGCCACTAGTTAGCGAAAACAATAAAAAAAAACAACAA
>CAJVPJ010001283.1:0-10878 GCA_910592205.1 Paraglomus occultum | reverse complement strand
CGTAGCGGGGCATAATTGTGGATGTCTAGTTGTTCAACTGGTCTGTAGTTTGTAAGTCCTTTAGCTGGTACGATCCCGACACAGTTACCAACATTTTTATTTTTGAACCACATGATACTTGACCTCCTCGTGGTGTGGTTCGGGTAACGCTAACAAGTATCAATCGCTCAATGTTCTTTAAACCTTAAAGTATTTGCTAATACTACAGTCAACTCTCTTTATAACGACCAGCCTCAAAATCGGTCGTTATATGCAGCGTAGTTAGATATAATAAATTATATGACGTTTTTGAAAACGGGCAGAGCACAGGCGGTCTCTATAAAGAGAGTTGACTGTAGTCCGTAAGATTTACTTGATATTCACCCCCTGTGCTTAATGTACGGTCGGTCAGCCTTGATTTGTCATATGCTCTTTTGTTATCGAAAATAACGTGTCTATATTACACATTTAATAAATTGTTGTGTTGTTACATGTAATTATAAATAACTCTGCCAACCAGCTTTTACTTATTGACGTTATCTTCGTTCTAACAACATAGAATTATTTATATTTAGGTCATTTGACTGCTGAACATATTTCAACTGATGGATATTTTAATTTATCGTCATATCTTATTGATCTCAATTGTTTCCGGATGCAAGTTACATTATAGATGTGTGCCAACTGGATATTATCCAATTAAGACCCGTCTTAATCTGGAGCTGTTGGCAGACTTACGTCTTATCGCGAGCTGGCCGACTTATTGAGGCTGAGTGTGTCTCCTTTATCTACTCCGTGTTACCGTAGATTACTTTAATTGTCTCGGTGAACAGTGTTTTTAACCATTTTAATACACTGTTGGTGTTGACACATCGTTGATTTTCTGGCTCTGTTAACATGGATTCAGACCCATACACAGGTTTTTTACATATATCTTTTTCGTTCCGTGTCTTCAATCGTTTAAACATTTTCCAGACACCATAGTGTACATTCAACAGAAGAAGACCCAGAATATCGAAATACTCCCCTCAGATCGCCTATTCCGCTTCCAACAGCTCAGACGTGTCCTCGTTTGCCGACAAATTCTTCTCATCGTCGTGGCCAGGAGGCACCTGGTTCAAGACGAAACACGCGCGATTATGTATCTTGTCGTCGAAGACTAGAAGCGGGAGGCGCATTGAGAGGATTAAAGATCAATGTTCGGCCGGTAAGACAGACTCCTTTTACAAATGCAATTTTTTGAGACTGGCGACTAAAATTTCGTGCGATCATAATAGAAATCAGAAAAGTCCGATGGATTTATACCGTACTTACAGCTTGATCTTCTATCGGCTGAAAAGGTTTGTTTCTCGGGTAATTTGCAAGGTTAACGTCACATTTCGGGTATCTTATCAAGTCTAAAGTATAGAGCCGTCTGGGAGATGCCCCTCACGAATTGCTGACGGCGGCAAGAAGTAAAGCAAATCCGTACGAAAAGACGGGAATTTCGATATTTATGAATCGATCCGCTACCAAGCTCGCCCATTTAGATGCATTAAAACGACTCTCAGAACTCAAAAACGATGTACAGAGCGATAGGGTCTGTAACAATGATTTAACGAATCGTCGTTTTATTCAGTAGTTCTACCGTTGATGTACCCGCTTACATTAACTAGGAATTCAGATTTGCTGACTTGTGCGGTGGTCCTGGTGGTTTCTCAGAGTATTTACTGTGGAGAAGGCATACATCAAATCAGCCTGTTCGTGGTTGGGGTATAACGCTTGCAGGCGAACTTGATTTCAACATAGAGAGGTTTCATCCCGACGCGCGTGCGAACGAATCGTTGGAAATATTTCATGGCGGTGACGGAACTGGTAAGCTCAAAAACCAGTCTACAGATGGAAATTGGAAAATTACGCTCATGGTGTCCTTTTTCTTTCACTCTTTTAGGTAATATATGTATTGAGCAGAATATAAGAGAATTTGCTAAAGTAATACTCGAGGCTGCGGATGGCTCTGGTGTTGATCTAGTCACCGCCGATGGAGTAAGAATTCTCTGACAGCCTTCCTCGCTATAAAGATGTTTGTTAATTAGACGTTTTTTATAGGGTTTTCGTGTCGAGGGTAGGGAAGAAATGCAGGAAGAATTGACAAAACAACTACTTCTTTGTCAAACATTGATAATGTTTATGATACTTCGAAGAAGTAAGATTCCGTCCCATTCTGAACTCGAATAACTTCGATACTCGAATTAACTGTTATATTTAAATTAGATGGCGATTTTGTATTGAAATTATTTGACGCGTACACAGCGTTTACAACCGGTCTGATATGGATCTTGTTTCGATGTTTTGGCCGAATATCAATAATCAAACCGTTACCAAGCCGGCCTGCAAATTCAGAGAGGTGAGCATGTTGTATTGAGTGACCGGGTTCGAAAATGAGGCAACTGGGTTGTGGGCTGAGTGACCTGGGTTCCGAACTGTGACAGGTCCCAAACTCAGTCACATTATGCACTTTGCCAATTCATATTTTTGTGTACATATTTTTTATTTGAACTGCTCTTCATTCATCAGGTACCTGGTCTGTCAGGGTTTACAAGAAGAGAGACCAAAAGCGCTTATCGAATATTTATTCAGCGTAAATAAACCGTTTTATGAAATTAAGCGTGATGGAACAGAAAACGAGTTTGATGTCATGGAAATTGTAGATTTTGATGAAATATCGTCTGACAATGAATTTATGGAATATTTAAATAACTCACACACGAGGTAGAAAATTATTATTATTAACTCGTGAAGTGTGTTGATTTCTGTTTCGTATTCTAACGAGTCTTGCGTTTCTTGACGAAAAGGTTTGTGCAAAACCAGATAAATGCATTAAGGGATATGCAAAAGTACATTGATGAACCGTATCCTTTTCTTGGATCGATAACTGGTTGTCTTACAAGATTAGTCCATCTCTTATTTCTTGACTCTCGAATGATCAAAGATCTCTGAGACCAATAGGTCGTCAAGAGGAAAATAGAATGCAGAAATTCTTAGAATGGAGAATTCCACTGTACGATTGATTGTATTATGCAAGTAAAACCGATGCAATTGTTTTGGACAAGTTGAGGAGGGCGTGATACTCTGATGAGTGGGTTCGAATGAAATGGAGATTTATATCATTTGAATATACGTACATGCGCACAAATTTGGTTCCCAATGATATAATCATGCTGATGAGAAAATAAATCACTTTCAATATTTGTGATTTTTTAGACAAATTATCCTACGTTGCTTTAATTACGTGGCGTAAGGTTCTCAAACGATGCTTTTGGGTTTCTGTTGTATCCAGAGAATGTTCCCCCAGTTCTCACAATCTTTAATTCTTTCTTTAGGTTTACTGAGACTTCCATAACAGCTTTCTTAATCGGCTTAGCTGACAGTGCTCTCTCCAACAAGCTTCGTCCCTCCCCTTCTTTAGATGAAGATATGCGGGTATCGTGATACGTGACGAGCAGTGTCACTC
Source organism: Paraglomus occultum (assembly GCA_910592205.1). Lineage (NCBI taxonomy): Eukaryota > Fungi > Glomeromycota > Glomeromycetes > Paraglomerales > Paraglomeraceae > Paraglomus > Paraglomus occultum. The sequence continues at coordinate 7,406 of CAJVPJ010001283.1, read as the reverse complement.
AGAACTAGGATATGCTCACATGACATTCTTTAAGCTACATTCAAAGCTGGCTATACCGAACTTTGGCTATAACGAACTTTGGTTATAACGAAGATCTGTTTATAACGAAGATTTCTCCGAGCCAATTATAAATAGTTATAATCTTAGCTATAAAAGTGACCTTCGTTATAAGGAATTTCTGGTTATAAAAAAATTTTCTCTGGTCCTGTAGAATTCGTTATAACCAGCTTTGACTGTATGTGCCTTGTGATTTGGCATCGCAAATACGCGCGTGAATGTTCTCCAACATTAATTGTCCCATTAGTGTTTGTTATATCCAACTTGGTTTTTTCCTTCCCGATGCAATAAATATCGCAGTTTTTTGGAGGCTTGGATCACACGTTTATTCATTGATACGAGGACTGATAATTTTTCTTTTTTTCTTTCCGCCACTGATTGTATTAAGTGCCTCGTCCCAACTTTGAAAAACACTCCCTTCATGCAATTTTTCAGTAATTGGTTTTCATAACCTAACATTTGACATTTGGACAGCGAATTGTTTTAATGTGATAATGAACGTTTGACATGATGTTGCTCTGTTAACAAATTTCGATCTAGACATTCGCTTTCATGCCCATAACGCGGTCATTAATTCTATTAGATGTGAAAGCGTGACAATAGATGAAAAGAATTGACAAAAGGTATATACACTCGCGGACAAAAACGTCAATTAAGTTACTCCTACAACCATATTTGCCCAATACTTTGATTGCCAGGATCCTCCTACTTGACTTCGTCATTATATTCCTCTTTCAACGCCTTTTCCATCTTCACGTGTTCAATTCCCTCCTCCAAGATGACCTCTTCGCTCACGACAATATACCCAGCTTTTTCGTACCAGTTTCTTTTATGTATTTGAGCATGCAATAAGATCCTTTCCATTCCCAAAACATTTTTAGCGTACAACTCTGCTGTTGAAAGTAACTGTCGGCCGTAACCGGAATTACGCCATTGAGGAAGAACCGCTAGCCGACCTAATTTGCACGTCGTGGAATGTGATGATGGATATGGGTGAAGACGGACAGTCCCAATCGATGCGGTGGATAGTAAGGCGAGAAAGTGGTGAGTAGTTGGAAGTGGATCGTAACTTTGCGGAGGAGAGTAGATGTCAGAGATAGGTAAAACAGAAAAGCAATAGAATGGAAAGCGAGCGATAGTGGACAACATCGAAACAAAATGATGTGTGATATACGGGAGGAAGCGATGAAGCGTAAAATAACAGCTTACTCGTCGATTTCGCCTTCGGCTGAACATCCTTGCTCTTTGACAAATATTTCTGTGCGGATATTATGACATTTCCGTAAATCTTTATGTAATATTGCATTCGTTTAGCAACGAGAAATCACGCGCATTGATTCCATAAACGTTAATACAGTGGTACCTTCGTCAGAGTTAACGTGAATTATTACTGCGGCTGTCATCATGTAATCAAAACAGTTTTATCATCAAAGTAGATTACAACCGACATTATATTCCGCATACGGAGTAGTCCTTCATCAAAATCATAACTAACACAAACGGACTAATTCGACTAGTGTTGAATTTATTATGCGCTGATCGCCCGCTTTATTACTCGTTAGTAGGCAATGTTATTTTCCCTACAAGATTATGCCAAACGTTGACCGCGGTAGTAGATACGATATTAGATAACCTCGATGGCATTTATAGAAATGGTTTAAAGCATGTGGCCTGTATTTTTTATTGTTGATCACAATTTCGAAAGCGGGGCAACGAAGTCATGATAAATCAGTCATCATCACATATCACTATTTATTTCCGAGTTTATTTGCTACAACGTCAAAAATTGCACTATTGCCAAAGTTTGAGAATCAGCAGCACGCTCATTGTATCAATGTAATTCTGATTTTGCGATTTTGAGAGCTATGCTTCCCGTCTTGGTATGTTCAATACCCATTCTTATTCCAAATAGGGAAATGCATATCGAAGTTTCGCTGTTGTGTCACAACAACAGACAGGGTTGACGGTTCATATAAATTTGTATTAGTATTAGTTTACTGTAGTTACTCTCAAACTCCACAATGGACGATCTTGACAATTTGATTTGGAGTTCCACTGGTGTAAAGCCTCCCCCCGTTCAACAGCAGCCGGCCTCTTTGAACTCCCTAAGAGCAACCACACCCTTATCAACAGCCATACCCTCGTTATCGACAACCACATCCTCGTTGTCCTCGACAACCTTACCCACCACCTCTTTCGGCAACAACACTATAGCCCGTAGTCCTTCACCCAATACAATAAATACAACCAACACAAATTCTGCATCGAGAACGAAGAACCAGAATAATCTTGGTTCACTTGGGAATATTCTAGGAAATGTCCGAACTCCGCCTCAAAGAACGCAGACTCTAAACGAATTGTAAGTGTACACGTGTTGATCCGCGCAAATGTGCTAGTATATGTCTAACAATGATGCTTGCTTGCGATAGAAAGACGCAAACTTCTCCCCAGCCAAAACCTGTGAACGCTGATGAATGGGATCTAGACTTACTCCCAGGTCTTTCACCAAATCCAACAACGAATATATCACCAGCTGTGAGTTCCATATCGTGATACATGTTTTGCATTCATTCTATGAGATATTGATATCCTAAACGGTCGGTAATATGTCGCTTATTCAAATAAAGCTCTCTGCTTCGCCGAGCGCCAATCTCTTGCTTGATTTAGAATTCGATGATTTACCTAAACCAGTACATACACCCAATTCTCAACCTACTCGTCAACAAGTAGTAAAGCCGCAAGCAGTAGATGACGATTTTGATCTCCTGCCTGGGCTTTCATCGACTTCGACGACGCATAAAACCGGAAAAACCCCACCGCCCAAACCCGCAAGATCTACTGTATGTGAATGTTCTGATGCGTGTGTGTGTATGTGTACATGCTCTAATTACGTGTTGCTCTTTAATGGTGTAGGCAAGAGAAAATAAATCTCGTTCGGTAGAAAAGTCCTCAAAGGAACCAAACGATCATTTGATTGCGCAGATAGTAGATATGGGTTTCACTGTTACGGAAGCTCAGAATGCATTAGCTGCTACAGCTACCGGAGTAGATGTATCGTCAGCCGTGGAAATTCTCGTGCAACAACGGGAGGCTGAAGCTGCTCTAGGGCGCGAAAACACCAAGGAAAGCTCAAAATATTCACAAAGGAAGGAATTCTCAACAGACTATGATAGTGAGGATGATCCTGTGTTAGGACCACGGCCGGATCGCCTCAAGAATAGAAACTTGCACATGACGAAATCACGTTCACTTGGCAAAAATAGCTCTGATGGTGAGGGCAGTGACCTATCTTCTTCTTCTTCCATGTCATCATTTTCGAACGCTAATTTTCAGCAACAGAAAGAGAAATTACTATCAACTGCAAGCGAAATAGGATTTAATGCATTCAGAAGGGCTAGTAATTTTTATAGGACATCAAAGGAAAAAGTTAACAAAGCTATAGGAGAATTTCAACAGCAACAGCAACAAGAAGCGGACGAGGGTAACAGAAAACCGAAATGGTTAAAAGACAATGCAATGCGTCGTGATTCAGATGGGCGGGATGACGAGAACTATTCAGCATTCGGAAGCTTTCGAGACAGTGACGATGATGATAGCAGCGAGGATGAAACCCCGGGGTCACGAAGATACAAGCCTGCTCGCGAAAATTCAAAGTTCAAAGATAGTAGTGACGACGAGATACTGTCGGGGAGACGTGGAAAGCCTGTTAGGCAGCCGTCTGTACAATCAAAACGTACACTTCAACCAAAACCCACAAAACCCACAAAACCCAGTTCGCTTTCCTCAGACAAAACTTATGTATCGCCGGCCCGACATCGTACTCCTCAAACCACGTCTTCTACTCTAAAAGTGCCATCACAGTCGTCTACACGCTCAAGATCACCCTCTTCAGCCTTATCGAATAAACCCAAATATCCTCCACGGCCCGTTGTGCATGCTACATCAGAACAATTAAAAACATGTGAACGTCACAGGAACCAAGGAAACGAGCTTTTCAGACTGGGGCAATTCGGGGCAGCCGAGCAAAGTTATTCGAGAGCAATCGATTCACTACCATCAAATCATTTACACGTAGTCATATCATATAACAATAGAGCCGCATCTCGGTTAAAGAACGGAGATCATCGCGGATGTGTAGAGGACTGTAACCGTGTAATGCAATTAATAGGAAATGATTATGATAATCCGCCTCCGCCTGGAGTAGATATAAACCTCAAAGAGCATTATGCAAAAGCTTTGCTTCGTCGAGCGACCTCATACGAAGCGATGGAAAAGTACACTGATGCTCGTGACGATTATGAGAAATTACTCAAATCTGATATGACCAACAGTAAGACAATAAATGATGGCCTTCGACGTTGTCAGAAAGCTATTAAAATGTTCTCGGGCGATATAGACAATGTTGGGAAACCCCCATCGTCATCCGGTAGCTCACTATCACGTTCTCAATTGCCCAATTCTTCTCAAGCCGCTTTGACAGATCTTTTTGCGCCTGTGAATACTAGCAATACTTTTGGTACGGAACTTAATGCTTTTGGTTTCGTAGAGACTGGTAATCCATTCAGTACAATGACCTCTTCGTCTAGTAACGTTGCAATAGACGATTCGAGTCCAGCTGTTCAAAAACTTCGACATCAGAGACAACAAGAAGAACGCGAGGATGCTGAGAAATTCCGTGTAATGGACATTGTGGATAGCAAGTTGGTGATGTGGAAAGCTGGGAAAGAGGATAATTTAAGAGCATTGCTTGGAAGTATTGATATAGTATTATGGGAGGGGTTGGAATGGAAGAAGATTGGCTTGCAAGAATTGGTTACGCCTGCACAGGTTAAAGTCAGGTATATGAAGGCTATTGCTAAAGTTCATCCAGACAAGGTAATTAGCCGTTTACGAATAATATGGGTTCACTGCTACGATAGTTTACTAATATTTTGATGATTGGTATTGTATTTTATTTTATAGCTGAGTTCATCGACGACTGTTGAGCAGAGACTCATTGCGAATGGCGTGTTTGCTACATTGAATGAAGCATGGGACACTTTCAAAGAACAAAACAATCTTTGATTGAGTATGGCACTTGGATTTCAAAACAAACAATTTATTTATTTTTCAACTTCATCTTCTAGTTAAAAAAAGTCCAACGTTAATTGTAATAGAGAGGGTATTTACGTGTAAACGGGATATTGTCAGCTTATTTAAAAATATCTAATAGGAGGGCTAATAGACGATATAATCAGAATGTCAGGATTAACTATCGGTACAAACCAACATTTCTCTTTGAATAAAGATAATAAATAATAACGTGCCGTCATCAATCTCACGTCGTAAGAAACAATTTGCCTGCCGCTTATGGGCACGCTAACAATTGGCCTTATCGCACGACAAGATTACATCATCATTCACGATCGAAATTCATCATATCGACGGCTACCATTGGATCTACGTATGACACAAATGAGAAGAAGTACCATTAATGATGGAGTATGTCTGGTATTAAACCCTAAGATAAACGCATCTATTTGGATTGTAAAACATAAGATCTCATTCATTATGGAATTGGCCGCAAAGTTGAAAAACCGAATATAGTTATCCTTTAGCCAGCACCAGGTCATAAACCATCCTCTGATGGCAGAGTTTCAAAACTTGTCAGGCATATTACAGGGACTTGGGTTTTTCAGATGTTTGGCTGATCAAGCAATTCATCAGCATCTCATAAAGATAAGAAGTGAAAATATGGACAATTGTGGGCAAGATTAGGACAATGGCATACATAAAAAAATATCCTTATTGTTATACATCTTTTCCCCAGCTATTAGGGGAAATTCGCTTTTTTGGCAGATATCTGGGAGGGACATAAATTGAAATCTGAACACATGGAATCGAAAGACGGCTTAGGCAAACGTTTCTGTAAGGCATTTGATAGAAGCGGAAAAGAGATGCGCAAATATCGCGCTCTTCCCATTAACAGGGAGTTGGAAGAAGAATATGAAATCAAAATCGATTTCAATAGTCAGTTTGAAATGTGACGATGGACCTTATCTAAACAAAGTTTATAGTTTAAGTAGTATTTCAGAAGGGCATCTTTATGCTTGTTTGCATAGTAATAGAACTATTTTGTAGTAAGCTTTTATTTTTATTTACATAATAATAAAATTGAATAGAATCAGAATTGGAAAAGTTACCTATTTACAAATTAAAGAGAATACTGTAAATTGCCTTTTTTTTTTGCACACCATCATATACATATCGTAACATGGCAGGTTATTTACTAATACTAACAGATGAGATAGTGAAATACTGTACTCTCAATTTCTTCGATGCATTGTGAAAAAACATCCAATAAAAGTTAACAATTTAATATCATGTGATATACCCTAAATCGCCAACTACAAATACAAATGATTGCTTTTCTAAATTTCAAAAGCAACAACAAGAATCAACAGAGAATAACAGTGGAGGCTAAAAAAAGACAATAAAAGAGCGTGAAAATGGGCAAAATATTCGGTCGCCGTTTTGTTCCTCGATATTGGCCGCAGAAGATTTTCGGGAATTTGAAGACGCTGAAAAGAGGTTTGAGTTAGTCTGGAAAGAAGATGCGTTAAAAAATAAAAGAGACCACTATGATTCTAAAATTAAAACTATTCAATAGCGTAGACAAAAAGCAGAAAAATTAGAAAGACATGTACATTTGTCTGCCAAAATTGATACCGTTTTCAACCATTAATTTCATTATCTGCATCAGAATTTACATTCTTCTTATGGTTATCTGTCTTTCCTGACTTGCAAATACGACGTTTAGAAGATCTGAGAAATTCTTAATTAAACAAGTCTTACGACACGTACGATATATACAACATCGTCGGTTAAAAATCAGATAATATTAACGACTTTTTGAATAAAGATATTTTTACGTCATAGTTACGCATGTTAAACAAATTACTAATTGGAAATAATCTCTGTTGGAGAGCCTATATGTTATAAGAAGTACTCCAATACCAAATTTAAAACCTTTCAACTCAGCGTGAGGGTATTTTTATGATAAACCAGCCAGTAACTTTGTAAAGCATATCGCGATAACATGATTACTGACAGATTTTCCAAAAAAAAGAAAAACGCTACTACGTTGAGCAGAAAAGTTTTTAAAGACGGGTAATTTTATTGTCGAGTATAAAGATGGTGCACCATATTTATTATTGTTATTGCCTGTGTACTTCTATTTTCAGCTTGACAACTAAATAACAATATATATTTTAAATTTTATATGCGGAGAAAACTACTACTACTACTACTACTACTACTACTACTACTACTACTACTACTACTACTACTACTACTACTACTACTACTAC
>CAJVPJ010001282.1:0-10883 GCA_910592205.1 Paraglomus occultum | reverse complement strand
GCATTTTGCAACAATCTGATCGTATTGTTTTACGTATATAGAGTAATCATCTAAACAATACTGCACGCCAGTGATGTGCGTTACCATCTTTGAATTTTCTTAGTCATGCATGGCGTTAGAATATTCTTGGAACAGATTTTTGTTCCAAGCGCTTGTCCAATCATTGTAAGTAAATTGTTATTATCTGTTTATAGCGAATTTGGTAAGAAATCTCACGAAAATTCATCAGAGCGGCTTATATGGTTACCAATTGATTATAGTGAAAACTGAAATTCAGCATTACATCAACAAATTGTTAGGGGAAGACAACAATACAACAAATAATTTATCCGTCCGCTGATTCATAAGTTAAAAGGTGATGAGAAAAAACGATGGACCAAAAATCGTCAATTGCACTCTTGGAAATGACATGGAAAAAGAAATTGACAAGTAACCAGAAAGGAGGCTATCGAGTGTCTTGAAGGAAATTTCAACTAAATGTATGGAAACTGACATTCTCGATAATATACGTATTTGACAGTTGTTTATTTATTTATATTTGTTGATACTTGCTCAGTGATGGAATTTTCCTATTCTATTAACTTACTGCTTTTTTCTTTAATCTTATAATACATTAGACGAGAAAAGTACAGTCTCAAATGGAGCATTCAATGACATCTATAAGATAAGTTATCTACCCATTGAAAAATAAAAATTACTGTTCAGATTCTGTAGTTGAGTTTCGTCGTCCTGTTTATTTGTGCGATATTTTCGTCGATGAATACATATGGTGTATTGCTTTATTGTAAATATAATAATCGCGCGACTTTGGATATAGTGAAATATTATAATCACCAACCCGCCTATTGTTGTAAATAGCACGGTTCTGGAGGAAGGGGATCACTGTGGAACGTCTCCGTTATAACAAAACTTTGGGTTACAAGAAACTTTGGACTAGAAAGATCTTGTTCGGACCAAATTAACTGTGTAGATGTTTTAACCAGAGGTATGGATATTCACACATCTAGAAGACATTTCATACTACCATTCCGTAAAGAGAAGATCAACGTTCAACAAAGCAGAATTCGTTAATGCGAAACATGGTAGAACCGACGTTCTGCAGCCCCGAAGGTTTTACAAATAAGCCGTCACAATTCACGTTTACATCAATACAGTTTCTAATAGCTGTTTTGAAGACGAGAAACAGGCATTACGGCGCGTTAAAACACTATATGGCAATGACTCTTGGAATATTCAGCTGCTGGTATGAAGACGAGGATTGTTTATGAATGCACAACAACTTGGCATACGGCGGATGACACAGCATCTTATTTTCTCTCTGACGCCACTCCAACCAATCCCCAGCAATCGTTGTTGAAGGGAACAATATGCTTGCATTTGTAAAGATAACGCTTGGGTCTATCAAAACATACAAATATTGTTGACAAGCCTATTACGTAAAAGGGATGCTTACCATAATGTCTCGCGCAATATACATAGTTTTTCAAAGACGTTCGAATCGGGTCTATCTTGGTAATTGAATTATTAGATATCGTGTTTACAAGCACGATTACGATTGTTTGCTAATTAACTTATGATTCTCTAACAATAATGGGTTGCCTGAATTCAGAGTCCAAGTATCCTTGCCAGATTCAGCATGCAAAGTGAAGACATAATCTAGAAGATGTGAATCAGCAATGGAGCTGAGCAACAAGTCCGTATTAGGACTGACAGAAATTGCTAAATGGAGCGAGGTAATCTGTATAGCGACGTAGTAAGTTTGATTGAAAATAATGAGCGGTTTGCTTATTTAATATGGCCCAAAATCAAACTAATCTCATGTTCAGGTTAAAAAACAAATTTTTAAGCAATTATTAACTTTTGTACCTGGAGTTTGTTTTCAATAGGCCTTAATTAAGACTTGCGGCTAGACGAATGTTTGCACCGAATTGGTCTGCTCGAAGCCACCCGATTTACCGTTTGATTGAAACTGCCGATGAAGAACAAAGACTACTGAAATTCACAATCTGATTCAAGAAAGGATTGTGACGTCCCTTTCAAATCAACATCAAGACCACGATGCAATACTCGAAGAAATTAACAAAAACTCAAATTGCTGTACCTTTACAGTGGCACAAGGAAATCGCAGCACATGATTTCATCAAATTCGTAAAATTACGTACTAGTACTAACCCTTTAATATAATAGGATATTCTCAAAGTAAATTACACAGGTCTCGCACACGTCCTAGCTTTATCACTGAATCAAATCGATTTCGGGTTCGGATAAGGAAAACACGGTTCGTAAACCCGAACGCTTCCAATCATGGTTTTCCTGATATAAGTGGCGAATTTACACTAAGTGAAGAATGAAACAATTAGTGAAATTGCGCAGACGAAGCAATAGGTTTTATTAACGCGAGGCTAATTAAGAGATATCGTTAGGCACTTGGCAACCAATTCCGATAACATGTGAAGATACAAATAATCAAAAATAAATTTTGTTAACACAATTGCAACTTTTATCCATTACTAACTCTTTGATACTTCTTTAAATAATTTAGAACGATACGTTTTCAAGGCTTATCAAATAATTCCGCAAAGATTTAATGGATATTCTTCAACTGAAGTTAGCCGGAATAATGGGCGTAAAATACAAAAAAGACTTGCATTTCAAGCTAAAATTTAACGTATTTAACAGTGCAATTATTACAGCAACTTTTAAAACAATTGCAACTACGACTTGACTTAATGCTTCGACTCTTCTGCCATTAGTTGCGATGTCTCTTTCAAGTAACACAACGTCAGCTATATTATGTGCTTGTTTCTGCAAAAATTATCGTTAACGGTTTTTAGTTTAGTTGTGAATGCATAACTTTTTCTTCTTCACTGCTTCCGTCACTTCTTCCAATTTATTTTTGCCAATTTTAGATTTCGGCGATATATAAAATTTTCGTTGTTTGGCTGAGGTATTGGTATACGACCGGAATTTCGCTGTCGGCGTAACGCAGAGTTGGGTTGATGAGTTCTTGCAAAGACAAGCCGGCTTTATGAGAGGGATTTTGTGAATTATTCTTTGTAGAAAAAGTGTAGATGACATGTTGCTATGTGAAGTATAGAATTATAGGGTCCTGTCATTATTATAGTAACTAGTGTATAACCTGTCACTTCGTTGACAGTGTGATTATTTTATATTTATACTTTTATTTCGCTAACGTTATCCATAATCATAATAATAAAAGTGTTAAGCGTCGCGGTTGTAAACAAAAGAAATGATGAACATGTGATGGTCATCTATTGGGTAAATTTGTAACACGAATATGCAATGTCCGTCCACCTTGCGGCAGTCATCATACCGCGCCCTATATAGTCTTCTGGGGTTATTGACTTTGAGCGGAATAGTAACGACTCAGGGGAATGCTTTGTTTTATCATTTGTCACACGTGTGTTCAATGAACACCTCATGTCGCAATAGGAAAGTCGTCCCTTACGCAGTATAGCGATTGGCTCCAGGTACAATGACAGTCGATCTTCTCATGCTTATCAAATTCTCCGCTGATCGTATATTAATATCCGTGATTTACGGAGCGGCTATACTCGCTACGTCATCTTAAGCACATGCTGTTTGCGTATTGTGAACAAAGGTATAATTTCATGACACGCAGATAGTCCAGCTATTCATCAAGTCACGTCATTACAAAAAAAAACTTGACAATCTAGAGTCCCTTGATATTGTTAATTCGAAACGCTGTACATAGATTTAACAGTCAATACTGATAAAAAAACACGCACGCTGGGAGTGATATAAATAAATGTATAACATAACCCATCCTATAAAACTAGTAATAAAAATCCCAAAATTTACTAATACCGAAGTTCAATATATACTGTAAAAGTTAAACAAACAAGTTACATGTATGTCCACCATTCCGACATGATTGAAGAATAGATATCAGTTGTTCCAGGTTAACATCTGCTTCATAATAATTACTATGCACCCAAACTATATCTCCACATATTTTTGTTTGCTTGTCAACAAATTTACCTCTACATACTTTTTTGATGGTTAACCGAATAAGAAGAAAATGGTTATTGACTTGACAATAATAAACGCGCATGGCATTAATCCGTGTTATGTCCTACAATTATTTGCGTTTTGGTGTGTGACTTGACGTTTGTGCGAGAGGAGCATGAATAGAGTGTTATTCGTGCCATGGTTTGCTAGAAAACAACTCGCTCTTCATTATTTTCAACGTATTCGTAAGGCGTGGTGTTCACCGGTTTATTTCCATCGTGGATACAGTCGAGACGATTGAGGTTAGGAAAAAAAAACTTGACTAGGAGGTTCGTAAGACATGCTGCTGGGAGGTTAATAGTTATGAGTGTCATTGGAATCCATATTCGCGTAACCCAAATCTATGATAATTGTTTGATTTGGAGAACTGTTTATATAACTCGAGCCCACATTATGTACGTATTTGCTCAGATGGAATGCTATGTGTATAACTTCCGTGACCTGTTTGGTTATTAAAACCGGCCATGTCTGAGCAAGTATAACGATAAGAGATGGACAATGTGCTCGGGTTGAAAATTCGATAGATGAATGATACTCGTTATTGCAATCCAGACTTATTACAAAGTACCGTTGCTTGCCGTGTGCGACATAAGGATGTTACACTCACTGGACAAAAATACATAGTAAACCGTATGAAAATCTATTTTTCCGAAGCGCTCTACTGTACGTATCTACTATGTAAGTTACAACGATTTTTGTACCGTTTTGAAGATAATTGGTAGTACTTTTCGTGGAAAATGGTAGTCCTGTTACAGTATCTATGGGTTCTGGTAAAAGTTCGGTGGAGAATTGAGTGGCGGTAGTTAAAGCTAATTTTAGATATTTTAAAAAAGAAAATTAATGGAATAAAAAAAATGAAACCACAATTTTTTGGGCAATTGGTAATTTCTATTTTCCCATGGAAAGGAGCCGAACGTTGATAACCTGGACGGCAACGACATTTCAATATTTCTTTCTTGTTCTTGCTCTATCTGTTCGAAAGTGGGGGCGGTGGTGTAGTTTTCTCACTCAGCCACTCGGAGAAAAAGAAAGTTACTCTTAAAGAAAAAGGAAATTAACAAATTAATTGGGGAATTAAAAGCCAAAAATTATGTCATCGTTCCTCTTACGCATTTCCCCGTCATCGACGGGATCGAGGCGTAAGAATATCAGAGGGTACAATCTTTACCCCGTTGGGTTACACGTATATATTTTCATGTGTAACATAGACACTGCGGCAGGGTAACAGGGCTAAACATATCACCACTGTCCACGAAAAGTACAACTAATTCTTCAAAACGGTACAAAACTTACATAATAGATACGTACAGTAGAGCGCTTCGAAAAAAAAGCAAAATGAATTATTTAAGAGTTTGGAAAAAAAAAAGAAAATTGTTTATGGAGTTGAAAAATAAAGAGGAAGCGTTGATGAGTGCGCAAAGGATGAAAGATCACACCGTCGGAGCAGCTTTTTGATACCATTCAACTGTCTTTTGTTCATTTTTTCGTAACAGCCATTGGTACAATTGCCAGTAAACCGAATATCACAGGCGCAATTGTTTCGTTTGATGTAAACCTTTCCCACTTCTTGACCAAATCAAAACTGCCACTCCTGAAGAAAGAGACGCCGCTCATGAACTAATTATATAATCTAAACCTGATGAATTTTCATATATGTGCTTGAGTGTCCATTATACCAAATTCTATTTAGTCTAATACACGTAACAAACAACGCTCTACAATCGGAACAAAGAGAAAACATTCTTGTATCGATTACAGATACGCCACATTCGGACAAAGACGAGAAGTTTTTTATTCTTGCTTCGGGATTATCCTTTCGTTATTCAACACAGCATGTCACGAAGACCCACGTGCATTACCAAAACCGTCGAACAACATCGTACGCAATGTAGGTAAGCCTTCTGACTAAGCCTTCTGACTAAACCTTGAAATTAGCATGATGAAAGGACTATTCTAAAATGAAGCAAGTCTTGCTGAAAAAAAAGTTGAAGAACAAGGAAAAATATGCTGGAAAAAGAGAGCAATGAAAATGAACAACAACGAGCAGTTTTGACGCTTTTTTTTTGTTGAACCTCTCCTTTCGAAACAAACGATACAATAAACTGTTTATTCTCTTCCGTTGTCGGTGTGCAAACACAAATTTGGAAAATTGAGGACAAGAAGAACGAGACACGAAAAACTACTCGAAGATAGAATATACGGCTTTCTTTATAAGGAATATAACTATTTACAACAATTTCATTTGTATACAGTATATTACAGAGTATAACGAGCATCGGAGATGAAGATTCTGATTACAAATCCAATCCTCATTTTCTAATAAATTATACGGATTAAAATTCATAACTCATTTCTCCAGAACCCGTACATTCTTGAAACAATAGAATACAAACAGCGAGAATTTATTGGATTTGATGTGGTCTGGTTCATTTCCTTCCCCGACAGCTCACTTCCGACAATTACAGTCAACCATCCATATGCACACTCCAAAAATACATTGGACGGTTTTTTCCATTTCCCGCTTATTGTATCCCACTCTCTCTAAATTAAAATGCACGCCCATGATTCTCATGTAATTTACATTGAATGTCTACAAGACGATTGGCTATTCTAATTTTAACGTGTACCTATCACAATGGTAGCACCTATCGCGAGTCTTTATGAGTGAAGAAATTCAACAAAGAATCGTGAAGCTTTATCTTAATCTTTGTCAACAGACGGATAAAAAATTTCCCGAAACATAAAGATTACATTTTCGTTAAGGATAAAGTCGTCTTTGTTCATCACTAATAATAGACAATTAAAGAAAGTATCTATCCGTATGCCTCTATTCGAATCGTAATGGTAACTCAGAGTAAAAACCCTTATGTTTTTATAGATAAGAAAGAATATTGTATAAAGATGCTAAAAGTCTTTGTCTAATAGAACGACCATTGAAGCTATATTAAATAAACCTCAACAAACTTTACATCCAATTCCTACAAATACTCAATATTTCTCTACAAGCTCAAACAAATGCCGAGAAGTAAAGTTACTCTATCTGATTCTGCAGCAACAACAAGACTCTAAAGAATTGCTAAAACATGTGAGAATACTCGAACATTACATCAGTCTAAAGTCTGCGAGTGTAATGAGCAAACAATGATAGATGAATTTTTCAATAATAAATATACTAATACTAGTACATTATTGAATCACGTGTAACCAATAAAATACTGACCCTCCGTAAATGCATCCCTCATTCCCAAGGGCGTATTCCCAATAAATATTTTGGCACTAACATAACTTGTCTGGAAGTGACTGTCGGCGGGCAACCATATATCAAATTCGGGTCATGTGTAAACGCACTAAATATATACCGGAGTTTTTCTTGATGGTCACCCCAGAACCTCTATCTCGAGTCTTCAGTTCTTATCCTTTGAAGCAAGATTTAGTATCATGCCTTCTAGTATGTAGAGCCTGGGCTGACCCCTTCACGAATATAAGGAAAATAGACATGTATTTGCCACATATATTTCACTATCCTGCACATGTAGAAACATTAAACTTTTTAAGCTGTTTTATCATATAACGAGGTTCGCTATGAATAAAAGTTTTTCACGATCTATCTTATAACGAGGTGGATACAAACACAGCCGGAACTGCATGATATAGAAATGAAGACGGGACGGAGGCAATTGGTTTGTGCGTTATTGTTCTCACGCACAGGCTCGGGTTGATAGATCGATGTGAGTCATACGAAGAGGGCTCGGAATTCCATTGCGACAGGGACCCGACACGATTTTAATTTCTTCTATTATTAAAATTTTGCTCTTCAGTAGTATTACTCGTTAGTTAATTTTTCGAGATATTGGTAATGGGGTCATATTCTTTATTAGACGCAACTAATGTATCCTCTAAAGCTACTATATTTCAAAAATTCCGTACGATAAAAATTTTGTATTTGACAAAACTACTGTAGAAGTTTATAACAAAAAAAGAGTGACACTATTTTCTTATTTTTATTATGGTATAATACAGTTTTATGAGAGCATCTTGCTCGTTCAAAAGCCTTAGCGATCCGAATATTTGCTTATAGTACAGTGTTAAGTTTTAGAAACGTAGTTTGTCTTGTTTAAAAGTCTTAGTTTCGGGTTCTTTAGTGAACATACACTTAACGGTTTGGAAGTTTGTGTTAAGTAAACGGTAACATAAATATAAGCGCAATCATTATTTGCGCTGAAAAAAAAAAGAAAAAAATCTTATAAAAAATCATAAGTTGCCAACCCGATATGTAAAAAGGAGGAATAAACATAAAGGCTCTCTGCTCTCTCATATAACTACAGTTTACCAAATTTACCAATACCACAAAATTCTATATATAAAAAACGAAGGACAATCGTACAACCTTTCTACTCTCCCACATATTTGAATAATGGACAATAGTCTGTCCAGGCTAGCATCTGCTTTCATAACAAGAATTATACATTCACGGCTCGCAACGTTTGTCATCATGTCGAAATTATTCCAAAGAGTTGAAGTAGACGATGTTTGAGATGCATGTGAGGGATAATAAATTGAGGGTGGATTGTAGATTCTTCGGTTTTCGTTGTTTTCGACGTATGCGTAAGGCTGGGTGTTCGACTGCTCATTTCCGCCCGTGTAAATGTTATTGGTGTCCATAAAAAAAGAGTTTTGGCTGGAAGGCTGGGTAGGCGCTTGAAAGAGCGGAGCGGAATTTATGTCACTGAAGTTGACACCGGCTGCTTGATTCAACGGAATACTACTTGCATTATTCATATTACGAATGTTATCGTTATATGATGGATGATCGTGCGTATAGTAATAGTTAGGAGGTCTTTGATCCGATGAAACATCGTATGGATAATTCGTTTGGTTATTAACATTGGGAGTATTGTGAGTGGACATTTAGCGAATATTAATTTTTGCAGTCATAGAATTTTGACGTTGTTCAGTGAAGAGATATTTATAAAAGATTTGACATGCGCAGTTATCTGTACGTGACCGCCGCAAACAACGTTGTTTTTGTTTGCTGAATAATTGAAAAAAGTATATTTTCCCATAATGATATCTGCACTAGCTGGAGAACGTCGCGCAAAAGCACGAGATACATTTATGTCCGACTCATGTGACTTAGAAAATGAAGGGGCCAATAATAATCCGACTGTTCCAGTAGTTCACCCTAACCCTAACCCTCCGACGTTGCCAAATATAACGTCCAATACAACTGATGTTAATTATTTCGTAACTGTTGTGAAAATATTTATTGTTCTTGGGTCTCATCAGCTTTTGTCGTTCTTCCGTTTGGCGGCCTCATTTTACACCCACCCTCAAAATTCTCGGCACCAATAAATGAGTGAGTAACACATCAAGTTTGCGCGCATGTGACGAAAAACTTTATTAATGCAACTGCACACTGTGCACTAATTAAACTTGTTTACGATAACATTTTACATGTATCTTTGTTATTTTTATTACAGTCGCCTTGATATATCTCTCTATTATAACAATTAAATTAGCGTAAAAAATTTGCCGACTTTGTCTTCCAAATTTATTTGTTTAATACTCGATATTCTCTATGCTGACATCAAATATTCTACCAACAAAATTTATTTAGAATAATTTAAAATATTTATGTTCAAATTTTCATAAAATTGCAATGAGAAATGATGGAGAAATAAATTTGAACATACAATCTACGAATTTTGTGTGACCTCGATATGATATTTAAGCCTTTTTGTGTTTATTGCTCAATGAATGTTTACATTTTATTGTAATAACAATAACAAATGACTTCTCGATCAGAATTTGCTCTTTTTGAACATGGAGAAATAATTGGTGTATGGAAGTGCGGATTAAGCGAAGAGAATTTTCAGTAGCTTTAAAAAGAGTCCCACGTACTGTCCATAAAGTTATAGTGAAATATCGTAATCATCAACAAGAAAAACTTCCTAAGCGACCAGGAAGACCCAAAAAATTACACCCAGAGATAGTCGTGTTTACCAAAATCTTGTAGATAGAATGCCACGTAGAGTTGCTGCAGTTATTAAAAGTCATGGATATCCTACTAAGTACTAATGTTCATACTACACATATTTAATAAAGTTCATGTTTAAATTTATTTCTCCATCATTTCTCATTGCAATTTTATGAAAATTTGAACATAAATATTTTAAATTATTCTAAATAAATTTTGTTGGTAGAATATTTGATGTCAGCATAGAGAATATCGAGTACACAGCCAGTCTCGATAAGTCGGTCAATCCATGTAAATTCTCGATAAGCTGCAAGTCGGCCAACAGAATGCAAGTCTGCCTTACGTGATAGTTGTATAACGTAACACATATTTTTTCAATTTTAACTGGCCGATCACAGCGCGTACGATAATTCGAACGATAATTAGTAATAGTAACAGATCTTTACTTATTTAGAATCGTATGATTTAATATTAATATTAGCTTTAGAAAGCATCCATAATTTGTTGAACTACATACAGCAATCGAATAGTTTTAGTGTAAAAACCTATTTGATGTTTTCCACCGTTCTATCTACGAAGAAAAATGGCCTTTCTCCTCTCCCCCAGATATGGGCGGCATTTTTTGACAGCATGATGACAAAGTTTATGCGTTACTCAGACGCACTGATGTAGTGAGAAGAAGATCGATATGACAACACGAATGACGGGTTAGTTGACTTATTGGTAAATGTAATCGAGAAAAAGAATTCGAAAAAGAAGATGGCTGCGGCATTAAGAAGAACAAATGTGCTTGAGATGGTATATTTTGAAGAAAATCGTGTAATAACAGACCACTTATGTTCATACTGCACGA